>WYDF02069842.1:0-11483 GCA_009867245.2 Adranes taylori
ATAAAAGCCTTGCCTTCTGCCAATGAAATTTAATGTTAAGATATGTATAATTTTTGTATTGTTTATTGTCCATTGTTCTTTGTAAGAGTTATTGTTTTAGTTTTTGTATGCCAATAAAGGTTTTATCTGTCTATCTATCTATCAAGAAAAAAATTGGTACAATAAGGAAGTCGAAAAGTCAAGAAACGAGAGAGACAGAGCATATAAAGCATAAATGGAATGAACGCAAACAAAAATTGATAGAAATATAAGCAAACGAAAAGATATGTGGATTACATTAAAAGATATTATAAATAAGAGTAGTAATAAAACTAGAGTAACCGAAGAGGTGAAGTTCAAGGAGAGTATTGAAAGAAGGAAAGATAATATGTGCGATGCATTTAATGATTTCTTCATAAATAGCATAGAAGAAATAGAAAAAACAATTGATAATAAATGTGAAAATAATATTCAAAAACAGGAAGAAGTTAAATTGCTCAATAAAATAAATACGTTTAAAAAAATAAATATAAAGGAATTAACGCAAATAGTGGACAATCTTAAAGAAAATAGCAGTACAGACGAGATAAATATAAACCTCATAAAAAATTGTTTTGACATCATAGGATATCTACTGTTATACTTGATCAATACAAGCCTGGAAACTGGAGTGGTCTCAAAGTATATGAAATGTTCGACAATCTTTCCAATACAAAAAGTATTGAAACCAAAAAATGGGGAAGACTATCGTCCAATAAATATGCTTCCAACACTAGATAAAATAATAGAAAACACAGTGCACAAACAAATATCACAGCATATAGAACATAATAACTTTATAAATAAATATCAATCAGGATTTAGAAAGCAACACTCATGTGAAACGGCAATTCAGTACATAATAGATGACTGGAAACTAAACGTAGAGAATAATAAAATTACGCTGACCATATTCCTTAATTTAAAAAGAGCCTTCGAAACAATAAGTAGAGATAAAGTGTTAACCAAAATAGAAAAAAATATAGGGCTTTCTGAAAAAGCAGTCGTATTGCTGAGAAATTATCTTACGGACAGGAAGGTGAAAACGAGATGCAACAGCAAAATATCAAGTGAAAGGGAATGTTGCATGCGAGTACCCCAAGGCAGTATACTGGGACCACTCCTATTCATATGTTACATAAATGACATAACGGAGGTAATAAAAGAAGATTGTAAAATACATATGTTCGCAGACGATACGCTTCAATACATTGAAGCAGATACAGTAGAAGAAATTAACATAAAGGTTGAAATAGCATTAAATAAGATACATGAATATATATCCAAAAATAAACTAAAAATTAATAGTGATAAAAGAAAATATATGGCAATAACATCAAAAAATAAATAACAATAAGCTAGACAGAATGAAAGAAATAAAATATTTAGGAGTGATAATAGACGACAAAATAAAGCTAGACAAACATGCAGAATATGTTAGTCAAAAAGTTAGTAAGAAAGTAGGCTTCTTATGCCGGATAGAAGAGAATTTAACTATGTTTACAAAGATGACAATTTATAATACCATCATAAAACTGCACTTCGATTACTGTGCAATAGAAGTGCTCAACATGAATAAAGAATACATTAGAAAATTAGAAGTGGTACAAAACAGAATAATGAGAATCATATTGGGATGTAGTAAATACACAAGAATAAAGGACATAATAGATTCGCTGGATTGGCTATACGAGAACGAACAGATCAAATTAGCAACACTAACATTAATAAAAAAAATAGATACTGGACAGTTAACAAGATACTTGAATAAGGAAAAAACAGGACAACAGAATAGTTATTACACAAGTGGGAACCAAAAGATATATATAGAAAACAAAAACTCAATTATCAAAATAACTATTATTATGTATAACCAACTGCCAACAGAAATAAGGAACATAACAAACACTCGGAAATTTAGAAAAGAGGTAGGTGCTCGCTTAAATAAAATAAGGGCAAAGAGTGAAAATACAAGGTAAAAGGACAAAATTAAAAATAGAAGATGAATTAATAAATGAAGTTAATACATAGGCTAATTATCTTACTAAATCAAAATTAAATATTATAAATCAATATTAAAATTAATTTACCAAATCAATACAAAATATATGTATATGTAAATTATAAAATTAAGATATGTAAAAACTAGAATTCAGTGGCATTGTAAATTTATGAATATTCTGACAAGTTTGGCAACAAAATAAACTAAGCATTAATAAAAAAAAAGGTAAACAAAATATCTCTTCATCTTGGTGGAATTTCCGGGTTTTTAATTTTTTCCTAAAGAAATTGGTGAAATATTCGTGTCAAAATTCTCCAAAATCCAAAAAATGTATAGAACTGCCAACAAATTACCAGCAATTTTTTGATGTAGAGTTGGGAGCAATAAAACAATAAAAACACTACTCCTAAAATAAGGTTTTCAAGTTTTCACAATTTTTTATATTAGAAGGTTCGATTAAATTAAGCGAGTTTACTAGCTACTAGCCGTCGAGAAAAGAAGCAAACGAGTCAGATAGTAGCCATTCACTCAGTAGCCAACTAGCAGAACTTCGGTATTGCTGATTCCGAAACTCGAAATAGGTATTCTAGAGGCTTAAATGAATGCTAGATAACGGTACTAGGTAACTTCCAGTTTTGTGTCTACTGGGATTGTTTTCATGTTTGCATCGTCTTGCTTAAGCACCATATTTCTCACGTTTTTCCATCCATGGTGTCACCTACATGTTTCTATGCGTCTACTTTTCATTTCTTTTTAACTCCGTTTTGATTGCATGAGCTAAAACCACGACGTCCGCGCGAACTATTTCGTTCGACATTTTGTAGATACTTAAACCAGGAACCAACGAAACGCTCGCAACTAGTTCAGTAGCAACTATGATGGCACACACCTAGTTTACTACTCACGCCAGTGAGTAGCAAGTAAAGTAGTCTAATTTTCAACTTTATTCGCAGATTGTCCACAATCTGCTAGTTAACATGATTACAGTGAAGGAGTTTACTAGCAGCTAGTAAATTCGGCGAATAGTGGCGAGTAAACTCGCTGAATGTAATCGAACCTTTAGTAAAGTAAAAAGCTAGGATGAATCCCTAACTTGAATAATTTGGTATTTAGTAATACCATTATTGATGTTTAATAAGTATTCTGTAAGTAAAAGTTATCGCCATATAATATTATATCCTCTTGCTTTCTATTGATATAGAAATATCCTGTAAAGTGTGCTGAATCAATGTTAAGTTGGAAAATATTACTAACAGAATATAAAGCGCTTTGTTTCGCTATTACTGTGGTCTCATCAGTTATGCCTGGAAACAATTTCAACGTAATATAACCGAATTTTAATCAATTTATTAATTTTCCGATTGCCGTGTTCAGTCTTTTCTGCCAACACTTCAAGTCAATTTTTGGTAACGTACCATGAAGGCAAAGTTAACTTTTGTTAGAGATTAGCTATAGCTAGATGTTGGTTAGCCAAGCTAGATGTTAGAATAAATCAAACTTCACAGATTGATGGCATATTTATTAGATACACCAAAATAAATTTGGTATTTCTTGACACAGTGCCAGGTTAGTAAATAAGCCAAGTAAGCCGCGAGCTATGGGCCCCGTGCGTTTTAGGGGCCCCGCACAAATAGTTCATAATGAAAAATAAGAAATGTTAAAAAAAATTGCACAGAATTATATGAACTAAGCGAAGCAATGCAACCCACAAAAAATACATTGACGATTTTTCAGCTTGTAATAAGGAGTATCCAGAAAGGAAAAGGAAATTTCCTCATTCCCTAATCTTCAGAAAACGTGTAAATGGCCAAGATATAAAAAGAGAATGGCTTATCTACAGAAAATGTGTATTGCTTCCCGTGTGCTGTTTTAAGATACACAAAGCCAAAGTCAATTTTTGACCGAATTCTCTAATTGAAGAAATACCTCACAGCGTATGACACTTCACAAATACAACGCAACGCATAGGACATGTGTACAAATACTAATTCGAATTAATAGCTTAGTACAATTTTAATTCAAGGTA
The DNA here is from genome assembly GCA_009867245.2 of Adranes taylori. Lineage (NCBI taxonomy): Eukaryota > Metazoa > Arthropoda > Insecta > Coleoptera > Staphylinidae > Adranes > Adranes taylori. Next base: position 4,047 of record WYDF02069842.1, read on the forward strand.
AAACAAACATATTGGATGAAAGTTCTGCAAAGAATAGTATATGTGGTGATATTCCTTGCATCTCGTGGGTTAACTCTTCGTGAGGATACTAAATTACTTGCTTCTCAACATAATGATAACTACTTAGAGATTCTGGAATTAATTGCGCAGTACGACCCATTTTTAAATACACATTTAACCAAATATGGTAATCAGGAAAAATGCCCTACATATATTCTACAATTTGCGAAGAATTCATTGAAATAATGGGAAATAAGGTTCTAAATTTTATTGTAGAAGAAACTCAAGAAGCCAAATACTATTCTCTGAGCGTTGAGCGAGTGTGAGATATTTCTTTTGCTGACCAATTAACTATACTGATTAGATATCTTGGTGCATCAAGTGGGGAAGTAGTAGAACGATTTCTCACATTTATACCAATATTCCAACAATTATACCAACATTTATACCAAATACTAATAAGTCACACTGTAGAAGTCCTTGCCACTACTGTTTTATCCTCTTTGGTCAAATGCGCCATTGCGATCAAAAACCTGAGAGGACAATGTTACGACAATGCCAGATATCAGATATATAAATAAGTTTGCATTCCTTGCGCAGCACACTCCCATAATTTGGCCGGAGTATGTGTTGCACAAAGCTGTGCTCGAGCAATTTCATTCTTTTCGGGGGGGGGGGGGGGTTGTTTAAAGACCCTAAAATCCCCTACTCCGTACGCGCCTGCACACATCACGGCGAGAGAGGCGCGGATGAAATTGTGCTTCTGGGAAGTAAAAAGTTGAAGGTTGAAACATATCTACCTATATTGGATCACTTATGTACAGAACTTTCCCATCGTATAAAGTCATATAAGAAAATCAATTTTAATTTCGATTTTTAACAGAGTTCCCATCGAAGACAGACGTAGATATTAAAGAAGCTGCTCAAAGATTTCGGAAACATATCCAGAGGATATTAAGTACGATTTTAATGATGAATCAGTACACTTCAAGTATTTTATGTCACAATTAAGGTGTATCAAAAATGATAAAACGCTACCTGCATCAAAATCATACTAGACAATATTTGACAAGGTGAAATCAACCTTTCCAAATCTGCAAGAGCTTCATGAACACAAATTCTACTGGAGAACGTACCTTCTCTAAATAAAAGTTGTTAAAAAATTGTCGTAGAACCATAATAAAATAAGAAAGACTGATTCATTATCAATTATATCTAGTGAATTCCATGTATTCAACAGAATTAATTTTGAAGACATTTTTAGAGAGCTTACTGCAAAAAAATTAAGGAGAGCAAATTATGGCACATTTGGAACAACATAGGGGCCCATGAATTATTTAATTCGGCACTGACTTCACCAAATAGCAACCTTTATTTGCATCTTTTAAATTTTACATCACAAATTACATAATGTGTAATAAGTACACATTAAAAATTAAGAAAATCTACAAATAAAACTTTTTTTTTCAAATTAAATTTCAATAATTATTCTCCATTGTCGCCATATCCTTACTTTTCACTAAATCTTCACTGACAATCCTTTTTCTTCTTTATTTTTCATTAATGTCCTTTATTTAGTATATACCGACTCGCACTTATTTTAAATTCTTTTTGAATGACTCTTCGACTTTTCCCCAGCAATTCCTCTACCTTGAAGCACTTTTCACTTCCCTACTCTTTCAATTTGCTCTTAACAAGTACAACTTCCCATTCACCCTTATATAACCTCCCATTCATCACCGATGCATATCAAGTAAAGGAATATCTCATCCACCTTTTGAATAATACAACATAAGTTCAAAAACATCATTCGTTAGCATACTAGTCTGTGCTATAACGATTATCACATTTTTTACTTGAAATTCTCCACGCCTCCTTCTCCTTTCATCGTTCTCTCCTCTTTGTAACCTCCAATCGCTTTCATGATTCGCAATCTATCTGCACCTCCCCCTACACTATTTCTTCAATGATGTGTTCTCTTTCGCTCTCTTTCTGGCCATTCTTTTGCCCAATGTTTTCATCATTCTTTTATCCACACATTCTTTTTTATCACTTCCAAGTACAATGTCATTCTTTTTTCAACTTTTATTTATCTCTATCATCCCTTTATAGACCATCTTATTCCCCATAATGCTTTCTTTCTATCTTTCATCCATTCTGAACCCCCTTTCTATCCTACCATATGACATTTTCTTTACTACCCTATCTTCATGATTCAACATTATTTTCATTTTATATTTGGCCAAGTTTTTAATGCCTTAGCGATGCACTTTTATTAATTGTTTGACTCCTATAAAACTATTCCCCCAGGGATTAATCTTTCTACACCGACTATCGTTTTTAATTACCCTATCTTCAACCCCACACAAGATGGTACTCATCACCTGCGCATCCAAGAACCGAATTCCTATTTATATAAAGTCTTCAAATTTCTTTCCACTGCTATCATTCTTTCCGTATCCACCCTTGCCTTATATGAGCATAAAACTCTTCCTCTGTATCCTTGCGTTTTAAACTTTCCATCGTGTTTTTAGACTAGCATAAATCCACCCTTTACATTTCCATTTTTAGACTTCTATTTGAAAACAGCAAATATAAAATGATTAATTCTGCGATAAATTTATCAGATACATTTTAGATTCTCAATTAGGAATAACCCCCAAGCGCAATAATCAGGACTTGCAACATTCTCCATCTAATCATTGAGGTGACAATTCATAGTCAACTCTGGAGAAAAAAAGATTTAGTTTTGAGATGGGTGACAACTCGTCCACGGCCATTTTTATTCGAACGAAATTGACCGTGCACGATTAACTTGTTCCTCTTTTTAACCAACTTGTGGTGCTAATTAGACGTAGCGTACGGGTTGGTTTTCTTAGGAAACCTCAACAGAGGCGAAGGGTCCCGTCGTTTCGGTGTATGAGCATCGTCGACCCTAATATTGAAGCAGGTTACCTGTCTGCCCAAATATAAATTAGGTTGACCTTCACATTAAACATTGTATTGGTTTCTTAGAAATAAATGAAACAAAGCACTATTAAAAAATGTTTTATTAAATAACACCAAATGAATAAATTTAATACAATTAAATCAAAGTATTTGAATAGTTGAATTATTATTAGTTATAAAAATACTTAAACCTCTGTATACGATTTAATAGTAATATTAGGTAGATCATTAATACCATTGCGATCAATCTTTTGAACTTTAAAATTCGGCAAATTGATGATCAAACGTTCGTGCACTTCTTTTACGCACCTTTTCATTAAATTATAAGCGTCCTCTTCAGTCATATCGGCATTATAGTATCGATCGAGTATCGATAGCGAAAAAAACCCACCATAACCATGTGAAGCAAAATTCACGTCTGCCATTGATGCCAAATAGTCCATATAGTATAAGTGCGGGCCATCGAGGTGATCGTATCCAGCCAGTAAGAGGTTAACATGATAAGCATTCTGTAATGAAACATTTAAAATTGGATAACTACTAATTGTCTATAAATATAAGCTACTTTATTTGGAAAAATTCGTGGACGTCATCGCCACCTCATCTTTCATATACTGGAAGTCCTACGTTTTGTTACATCTTGCATAAAACAAAAGTTGAACCTTTTAGTTTTGACTGTTAGCTTTTAAGTCGTCTATTAAATTCAATTAACACAATAGTGTTTAGGGTAAACTATATAACATTAGTCTAACCTATAAATCGCCTACCCACCCGGTCCTCATATTTGCCTACGGCGCGGACAGCTTTGCTGTCCGCTTTTACCGCGGCCTATGGCCGCTCTTGACTCACATTTTCCCATATGTACTCACATTGGCGCGGCGCGGACAGCTGCGCTGTTCGGTTTGGCATCGACTACGCCCCTATTGACTCTCTTTTCGGCTAATTTCTAAAAGAGCAATCTTATGAATTTGTTCGCTTTGGCGCGGTCTGCTGCCGTTTTTGACTTAATCTTTCCCCACTAACGCTTTTGAGTTACTTTTTCTTCGTGTCTGCTTTCCGTAAAATGGAGCTCCCTGGGTCTTACACATGTTCCCCAAGTTTTATTTTTTCATCTTACATAGGAACCGAGATATTTAATGTAGTACAATAGCCGGTCTCTAGTAAATGGATCGCAAAGTTTACAAAACAAAAACTACGCTGTATATATGTTAGTAATTAATTTTAGAAAAAAAAAATTCAAATAAAGTTGAACAATATTGTACTGGCCTATAGAATAAAGTTGATTCAAGTGTCCTATCTTTATAGTTCCTGAAATATAAGAAAAGTTTGTAAAATTTTAAATGTGGCAACGTCGGGCTCTATACCATTAACAGGGATGGCACTACTTTCATTCGACGCATAATAAAATATACTATATGCCAGCCAAATTTCTCCTATTTTTAAAACTGAATTTTCCAATAAAATAATTATCTTGAACCCCTCCCAAAATTATAATGTGCATCCACCATTGATAACAACATTAATTCAATTGCGAAATCAGTTTATATGTGTCATACAACGTAAAATAATTTTTCCTGTAACTTTGCAGTTATGAGCTATTATGTAGGCCTTACATGGATATATGTCGGTTGCCATGGCAAGTTGTCAAATTTTAAGTTATTAAGGATCATACCTTTGAAACGATAAGAATTAGACCCATCATGTGTGGTATTATTTTAAATACAATTGCAAGGACTACCAAAATGTAAAAAATATACAGTGTTACTAAAAAGTTATTGAAAAAAATTATTGCTCAAAATCGGTCAGGTATATTCAGTTGATCACACTGGCAAAATTGAGGTCCCTTAAACTTACATATGTTCCCTAACTTTCATAGGAACAGAGATATTTAGGGTAGTGCACTTTTTTTCAAGGTCAAATTAAGATGTGCAACTTTTCTAAACTCGCTTAATCCTTTAAATATTAAAGAATCTTTCGATACAAGAAATTTAATCAAAATCCTTCGTTAGTTTCTGAGAAAATGGACCGCAAAGTGTGCAAAACAAAAACACCCTGTATATATGTTAAATTGTGATTTTAGAAAAAAATGTTTCAAAGAAAATCGAAGAGCCTTTATGTAACCTATACAATAAAGTTAATTCGAATGTCCTATCTTTTATAGTTCTTGAGATATTTCAAAAAGTTTGCTAAACTTCAAACGTGGCAACACCGCTTTCTACACAAGTTGGCAACGTGAGACTGTTTAAATTAGACGCATCATGCAAAGTACTATATGTGTGCAAAATTTCAGTCCTACTTTAAATACTAAATTGCCGAACAAAAAAAAATGGCTCCTGTCCGCCATATTGGATTTATAAAAAAAATTAAAAAACCCCGTTTTGCGGACTCATAGTCTACACCATTCTACAAAGTTTGTTAAACTTCAAACGTGGCAACACCGCTCCTTATACAATTTGTCAGCATGGGACTTTCTTTATTCGACGCATAATAATACGTGCTATATGTGTGCAAAATTTCAGCCTCCTTGTTTGAATACGAAATTTCTGAACAAAAAGAAATGGCTCCTGTCCACCATATTGGATTTATTAAAAATATGAGTTCTGCGGACTCATAGGCTACACCTGTCCACCAAATTTTATCCAGGTTGGTCCCACAGGGAAGGAGAAATTCTTTAGCATACATCCGTTCATACATACGTCGACACACCGAAAAATCGACCCTTCTAATTTTTTGTGCAAGAAATTTTTTTTTAGAAAAAACTAGAAAAATTGTCCCTATATGACCCCCCCCCCCTCTATGAATTGCGTATTAACGGATTTGCAGTAATTTCTATACAAGAGACATACTAAGGTGAAAGAGAAAACATTGTCAAACCATGAAACCCATATCTTTCATATACCTGTAGGTATTACATGCCTATATGATATATGAAAGATAAAAATTCTAATACATTACTAGCTAATATGTAACATAAGAGTATTCATAAAATCTTCCTGGCTATATTCAATTACATCATTTTTGAATTTTTGATACATATCAATATTGTACCCACTAAAAAGGATAAAACATTATTCTAACATTTTTTGACAAACTTTTAAACAACGTGCGATTTTAACAGTATTTTGAAAGCTACGAATATTTTTAGCTCACACTGTATTTTGCCTACAGAGCTCAAATTGGTGAAATTCTCTGCTGTTTTAAAGACTCGTTCACACTTTTCAAGTTACTTGAATTGCGCAACTTGAATTCAAGTGAACGTTCACACATTTTCAATATTTTATTCGTTGATATTAGGCACAGAGATTTGCGTAAAGTTGTAAAAAATGGCGTCAAATTACGAGGTTGCTGGAATAAAACTTGTTACTAATTTAATTATAGAGGAATTATTAAAAACTCAAAGAAATAAGAGGGCATGTAAGCACTTGTTATGGGTCAGAAAATGGATTAGCAGTAGTCTAAGGTGCATCTGCTATCTCATTAAAAGAACTTTCTTCAGAAGATGGTGAAGCGTATTGGAACCACAAGAATGTCAATCAACATTTGCATGCTTTTATTCTAAAAATTCTGCTATTTGCTCAGTATTCCACTACGTTCAATGTTTTAAAGTAAACAAACCAATCAATAACCAAATTCAATAAATAAATCTATAACCTAAACAAATCAATAACCTAATCTGCAGGATGGTAAGCAACTCACTGTCTTGAAGTGTTGAATGTTAGTTCACATTATTCAATTGTACGTTCAAGTTGTGAAACTCAACGCAAAAGTTGAGTTCAACTTCTACTTGAAACAACATGTTAAGTTACTTCATGCAAAAAGCCAAGTTTACATTATTCAAGTTGTTTCAAGTTACTCCTTTCAAGCGACTTGAATTCAAGTAACTTGAAAAGTGTGAACCCTGCATAAGGGGGTATCATTTTACGGTATGTCTAACACAAGCAATTTTCGGAGTATATAGATTGTTCTTGAAGAGGAACAAGTCAAATGAAAGCATCTTAAAAGATGAGCATTTGCTATAGAAGTTCTCCCAGCAATTCACCCAACATTTCTTCCACAGTAATCAAGCTCAAAACGAGAGTTCCGAGTGAACATAACATTATTCAGAAAGTTACATATTCTATGCTGCTAATCAAATGTTACCTTAATCACTAGTATTGACCTAATGGGACTTTTAACACATTGAATTAGATTAGTTAAAAAGTACAACGATCAATAGAAAATAAATCAACCTTTGCATTATGTAATATGTAGTACACTTTCTCACTTGCAATTGATATCAAAGGTGGTTGACAATTTCTAATTGCAGCCTAAATCGCATGTTCCTCTTTATTATTACTTTAAAAGTAAAACACCAAAGCCTTAATTTACTTTTTTCTTCTTTTTAGCGGGCACAAGTGTAACAAAAATTACAAAAATATCAGATATTAAGCCTCAAAAATGTTTAAATTTTGGGTTCTAGGATATTGTCATAGAACATGCCTGCAACAA
>WYDF02069853.1:0-11483 GCA_009867245.2 Adranes taylori
ACCTCAACCTTTAACAAAATAAAACTCAAACTTTAACAAATCTTTTATAACTAACAACGAAGAATTAAATTAAAAATACTATTGCATGTGCGTACTTTCGAAAACTAAAAATAATTTTCTTCAAACAGAAATAAAATTTCAATCTAATAAAGATAATAGTCATAATATTATTTAAAACAATAAGATACCAAATACTATTTGTTTAAAATACACTCTAAACAATAAATAGGAAGCACAAGAACTGTATAATAGCAAGATGGCAACATCGCATATATTTTTGATTTAATAAACAGATGACAATTGTGTAAAACTTCATTTGCACGTATAGCAGATATTGTGGTATTGGTCGTTTTCTACATGTGCTTTTGCAAAGCGAAATCTCTATTGGTTAAAGAATCAGGTGTGTTATAGGCATGTGTCTAGGACTTTTGATCTGGATATAACTCTTTTTGTCTTTCTAATTTCGTTTCGTTTCTTTTTCTGGAGTTTCACTTATGTTATTTTGTGCTTATACCGAGCATGAATGGAAGTGAGAAGTTCTGAGAAAGTTAGGTGACGCTCTTTTATTATACGATAGAGTGTTGAAGGAAGACAGTAAGAAGTTATTAATTAACTAATTAACCCTTGGAATGTAGATTATTGGAGAATGTTCAGTTGAGACTGGAAGATATGATTCTAATTTAGATTTGGTTAATGATCTAAAATATTATTAATTGCGGAAAGAGAGTGTATCTGATTTGATGGCTAAATTTCAACATGTAAAGCAAGGGCTTTCTAGTTTGCATGAGTTTGGAAGCAGTATAGAAGCACTCTTAAGAAAGCTCAGTACATCCCCGTCAGAGAATGAGTAAACATAAAAACTATTGTATACAGCGAACGAGAGTATAGCAATAAACTCTTTTATCTCGGGGTTAAATAGTAAAGATTTGAAATTAATTGTACGAGCACGTAAATCTATCAGGGAAGCGATTCGCATAGGTGTAGATGTGAATGAAGAAGTGGAAAACGAGTTATCACAACTTGTTTAAGATTTCATTATATACCATATTCATCAACAATCAATCATTGTTTCTATATTTCAATTCTAATATTTATTTATGGTATAGCTATCAGTAATCATCTGCCGTTTTCTAACTTATTTCGCTTGCTTAAACCGCTAAACATTTTACAGCATCTAGCCATCCTGAATTATTTACATTTCGAATTAGAACGCGGAAAAATTGCCACGTTACAATATATTATGAAAAATAATGCAAGCACTGTTTGTTAGAATCGCTATCTAAGAAACTACTGTGGTATTAACGTGGGGTTATTGACAACATATGACAGAGATTTTCCGAATGTGAAGGGTACAACGCTCAGATTAGGTGCGGGGCTTGGATTTATATAAAGCTTACAAAACAGATCGGGGATTAGATTAAAGAAAGTATGTTATTTTCATAAAATATAGTTAATATCAAAAATAATGATTAGGCTTATTTGACCTAATTTACATTTGTTAATTTTTAATTAAAATTAATTGAAATGATTTATAATGATCCAATTCTTTTAATCAGCCCTTGCACAAAGTAACGAACTATTAGAGGTGCAGAATAGTGCAACGTTGAACTTGTCCCTCTTAGAATGGAATGCAGCCGTTTCCTATTGAGCGTCTGCTTTTGGATTCTAAGATTTAATACGTTTTCTTGAATGTTATAAAACATTACTGCAGTTTAAATTTATTAGAATATAATTTATAGACTAAGCAACCAGATTATATTTAATTCAACTTTTTACATTTTCGGTACGTAGCAAAATTCGATTGAGAAGTTATTCGTAAATAATGATATATACTTAAATATAGGTACAATGTGCAAAACTTTCACGATTTACGTAGTCCTCACAGTAAACTAAATATAACCTATAGTGGAGTAAATTAGATAGTACTCAAATTGCTTACAATATTACCATTACAGCTTAGAATTATGGGGGAAAACTAATTTATGCATTATAATTAAAACTTATCTTTTCGATAAGACCTTTTATTCATTAAATGCATATGTTACGGATTCATTTGAACAGCCTATAAATGAATGAGTGGATTTCCTTGTGTAACCTACTTAATTAGTTCCTATGTAACATATGATCTGTTTCCGCATCTTGTAATGTTTTCTGTGTTTAACGCGTGTAAACATCTTTCATCTATTTCACACAATAAATATCTTATCATTTTGGAGAAAATTATCCTTGTAATAAAAATGATAGTTTACAGCAAAATTGGCTTTCTAATATAAAATCAAATATAAAATAAATATGAGAGTATGTGTACAATATTTATTACATATATTTCCCCTCAAAATTTTTCAACCAAAAGAAATGACAAATTTCCATTGTGCTTTCAATCGACCGCGTTTTCTGAATGTGTACGTTAGCGTTCTCCCCTCTCTGGAGTCTCCGCGTTCCATCTTTTATCCATTATATCAAGTCGCTCGATTTTATGGTAGTGCAAATTTCGTAATTAGATTTACTGATTAATGAGATCCAATTTATATAATTGCTGTCAGTGCGTTAAATTTTGCTTCGGTCTCATTAAAATCAGCTTTTAAAATTACACAAAGGTTTTAAATTATTCTCACAGATTTAGATTTTATATCTGTTAATTTTATCTGCTGCGACCTATATTTTTCATTAGCGTCATTGCAGTAACTTTTAAATATTTACTGGAACAAATTGACTTTGAAATAAATTTACGATTAAAAAGTTAATTATGACTACTAGTTTCTAGTAAATTTCTGAAAAACGTATACTTAATAACTTAATATACAATAACTTAAGGACTATTAACAACCAGAATTATGACAGGAAATAGGATTTATATAGGAAATTTTCAAACACTTTTTAGTAACACCCCATATGTGTTTACAGGGATATTATTCTTTTTAAAACGGTACCAACTTCATGAATCTAACTTTAATAGTACCTTAGATATGGCTTTAAATATATTTGCAAATATTCAAGGTCAACTGCATTAAAAACTTATGCTGGAGTTTAACAATACTCTATTCAAGAAATATAATAGCAAGCATGTTGAATATTGTAAGATCAGTAAGCTAATTTTATTGCAAATTATTCAATCATATTGACAGTCGCAGATCCAGATTTTAATTTTTGGAGGAATTCAAACCACTCAAACATACGACGGGCCTAAATATTTTTATCCAATTTGAAACTATGATATAAATGTTGGCTGGAATGGGGATTTGAGCTGGATTAAAGATTTTCGGTAAGTTTTCCGGAGCCTAATTCTGGGAGAGACTGTTACTCTTCAACGTGACATGGGTAAGAGAGAAATTTTTGTTATGGGGCAACAGAAAATGTGATTCTCAGGAGCCTATAAATTATCTGCCTATAAATAATATCCGAAATTATCTACTACAGAATAGCTGTAGCTTTTATCGAGTCATAATATGTGAAGCTGTAGTCCCCCCTAGTTCATCAACGCTCATTAAATTAGACACTAGGGTTACGAGAATTTTACTGGTTTCATTGTACTAGAACAACATAAATTTAACTAGCACTGGGCATCCTTAACACCAATGAACTGTCTTTTATGAGTCGTGGCTCATAGAATAAAAGAGGGTTGTTTAAACTTAACAGAATGCATTGTAAAATAATCAAATAAATTAGTACCTATGTTCTATTAGTGCGTGCAAATTTGGTATCAAAAATGGCGTTCGTAAATGATCAAATCCCTTCTCAACTAAATATGAAATTATATACTTACACATTCTGTTGTTCCTCTCCTTCCTAACTTATTTTATAACTATGCACAGTTACCTTAGTAATTCATTTTAATCTATTTTAATTTTATTCAATAAATAAACTTGTTGCTTGCCGATTTAATTTAATTTAATGGAAGACTTCGTACTGAATTCAATACTTGATTTTATTTGTAGTTAATTCCGGTTTTATTTTATTTAAATTACGACCAACATAGCTCAGTATTTTAGCAACAAATTTGTTTTTTGTGGGAGCATTTAAATCTTTTTCATCTAGCTAAATATTCCACTAAAATTACACTGATTGACTTTTGCTCTTCCTAACTAAATTGCGTTTCTTATCTATTTCACTACATTGCCTCTCACCATATTTTACTCATTGTTTTTGGCCATGATTAGCTCATAAAACAAAATTATAATTTCTATTCATAATCTAATCATCACTTCAATACCATAATTTCTAAGATTTATCAAGGCATTTAAGAAATAGAAAACAACCAACCTCATAGCTGTGAGCAATTTTCCATGTGTCAATAATTAATGTGAGAAAGTACTATTGTCTCAACACTTGCTATCCAGCGATGTGTTGAGTACCATTTTGTTCATTAACTAGTTACTGTGGATCAATATTTGGATTATTATCTCTAATTGAAAATCGAATATCTTCTTTCTGTAAGGCACAAGTGCGCAAATAAAGCACAAATAAGCATGGACCGCGCGCAAAATAAGCAAGTTGCAGAAAACATATCCATATATAATAATGATGACTTACAGGATGATTATGATTCCACGCTCGTTATTTACAAACTGAGACTGGTTTACAAACTCCAAGTAACATATTTTGGAGCTACAGGCATATATAGAAAGATACTACAGAAAATGCACGGCGCTACCAAACAAACTATAGGAAACGGCTGTTTTAGTACTAGTACTATACTTAGGGTACGTAGTGTCGTGTCTATGGTTTTGTAGATATTAATTAAAAATTAACACAAATGAACTATGTTGCTGCTTTTATTGCTTAGCTCGATGATAGCAACTTTAAAAGTACCGTAATTAATTAATGATAGAAGCTTTAAAACTATAGTAATTAATTATTTACTGTAGTGTTGAAGTTGCTATCATAGAGCCAAGCAAGAAATGTAAAGCAACATAGTTCATTCTTCTGCAAGTAAGGCCACATGCGTCGGATGGATTCTTCCCAGTCCCCAAAGCGCACTTGGGAACATATTCCATCAACTCGAAGAAGGAATGGACGACCTAAATAAAAGTGAGCGCCGGATAGCCTATGGAAGAGGAATGGAGGAACAGAGAGGCAAATGGAAATTAGGATGCAAAACATGCCGTCAGCTGTAGAATGCACGCTATTTTTTACCACCGATTACAAGGATAATTTTTGAAAACTACATCAGGCAGATGGGCTATGTTTGCATCAATTAATTGTTGTAACATTTCTTCAAGTAGTCGTATGCGTGCCTCCGTTGGTCCTCATCATTGGTTGCAACTTCGTCACGACTGGCTTGCTTGAGTTCTTGAATACTTAAAATATGCCTTTGGAACACACGGTTTTTCTGGAACCCCCACAGGGAAAAGTCTGATATACTGATGTCGGGCGATCGACCTGGCCAGGCAATTTCGACAAAACGAGTGATAACAGTTCCGAACATTTGACGAACTACAGCCATACTGTTTCGCGCGGTGTCGGCTGTTGCTTCATCCTCCTGGAAGTATAGGATTTTAGGGTCAATGCCAAGATGTCGTAAATTATGTTCAACGAAGTCTTCCAACATAGTGACAAGACGTTCTGACTAAATGGTCAGTGTTTGTGCATTGACATTTTCAAAGAAATACTGGACTATAATTCCGAAAGCACTGACTCCACACCAAACCGTCACTTTAGGAGGGTGCTAGGGCTTTTCCTGCAGATCCTCAGGTTTACTGGTAGCCAGTATCGCTTGTTCTGTTTGTTTACCCAGCCAGAAACATGAAAATGTATTTCGTCAGTCATTATCAAATTATTCAGAATGTCTGTGTTCTCCCGTAACAAATCACTCATGCTGATGCAGAAAGCAAGGCTTGCTTCTTGTCTCTTTCGTGAATTTGTTGTACAACTTGTAGCTTCTTGAAATTTTATCTCCTTTAGCATTTGATTTAAACTTCTTCTAGTTGTGCCTAAAATGAGAGATTGCTGGAGCGCCGAACGGCGTGGACTGCGTTAAAATGCCACTGTCTGTAGCTCCTCTGGCATCCACACTGTTCGTGGAGCTCCATCTTTCACTTCTGGCATGATACCAGTTTCTTAAAATTTCTTCACCCAAGCCAATCTGGTATTGCGGGACGGTACGTGATTATGTCGATCAATATTTAACTGTCGTCGATAAACACGTTGCTCTTCCGTGACTGAATTTATTTTGTAATAACTACGAACGTAGGTAACACGGTGTTGCACTTTCCAACGTTCCATTGCGTCTGACATACCGCGGCGGCACACGGTCATGAAACGGCGTCCCCTGTCTACAGTTTCCCCTCCAGTCAATCATGACAAACTATCGTGGTGGCGCAATATTCAGATTTCATATGTGTGAGTTGGCTCGGCGCCACCTTGTATATTGAATTCCTTTATTGAATATTTCAGGTATTACAATTAGTCTTGAAGCCTCGTTTGTGCTTTTAGAGAAACAAGAACATGAACTGGCACTAATATTTCTAGTAGATTTTGTTGTTAATAATTATAACGTAAATTGATTAATATATTATAATACACCAAATACTAAACAATTTTGCTATAAGATCTTTATAAAATCATCTTTAGGTTCTAGGCTTTTACATCAAAGCCTTGAGAATTCAAAGGCCTTCATCTTCACTCACATCGCGAACGGAAAGATAATTTTATCTATGATCAAAGCAATTTGTTTGATCAAACAAGTTCGCAATGAGAATCTGTAAATAAGTAAAGTCATCACACCTAAAAGGAAGGTGTTGTACATACTAAAATCAGTAAGCAAATTAAATTAATTTAGAAATAAATTACTTTAAATAATAGAATTATCTTGTTATATGCTGAAGGCGAACTAATTCATTGAAGTAGATAAACAAGTTTCTCTTTAATGTGTCGTTTACTGTTGGTTTGTGTATATTTGTAAGGTTGAAATATTCCCCTATAATCCCTAACAAATATTCTATCGCTGAATACTAGTCAGGTATTGAATACTGAACTTGTCCTTTTATGCCAATAGGACAACTTTAATATTCAATACCCTTTCGTACTTAAAACAAATAGTTTACTGTCCACTCCGAAATATATTAACTAAATTTTAATGAATAGATTGTGCTCCAAATGAAATTAGTTAAAAAATAACTTTTAGCGTTTTAACAATTGGCACATACAGGGTACGATCAGATAATTTCAGACGCGCAATTATTACATTTTACTGGTTGTAGAAATCCAAAATTTTTGTAGAAGTCCAAAAATTTTGTTATTTTTTCAATGCTAGAAATTTCCGTAATAAAGTATGTTGACAGATGCAGCCATATTGGTAAATTATTTTATTGCTAGCTGTCAATAAGGTTAGTTGTGTTTTGGTGTCATGGCGATTTTTCACTTGTGAAAACTGGAACAAAGAATGTGTACTAAGTTATGTGCAAAGCATAAAATAAAGTGCTGCACAAAACTGGACATGTTAAGTGTTGCTTTTGGTAATTCTTCTATGAATAAAACAAGCATTTATTAGTGATACAGGCATTTCCAAACTGGCCGCGAAGAGGTTGAGGATGACGAGCGTCCTGGGCGTAATTATAATTGTCCGGATATTAATATCAATGACGTTTTCGGGGAGCGAATATACGTCGCAGCGCGCTCTGAAGGGTGCGGATACGTTGAGGGAAATATCATAAAACGTGAATGTTCTCAAGTGGAAGTTCTCAAGAGACTCAAACGCAGAGTTCAACGCGTTTGGACCAACATCGCGAAGGATTGGAATCTTCACCATGACAATGCGCCAGCGCATACGTACTTTGTTTTTACCAATCCCCTAGTCAGTGACATACCAATGTAGGTATGTTAACGGTTCTCCAGCCTCGATATAGTGCTGACGTGGTTCCCCCAGACTTCTTTTTGTTGCCGCGTTTGAAAACTCCCATGAAAGGTCAACATTTCGGGACGGCCGCCAACATCAAAGAGATTTACACTAAGGTTTTAACCAAGGCTTTAAAGGACATTCCGGAGAAGGAATATCGTAACGCCTTCGATGCCTGTAAATCTCCCTGTTCTTAGATCTCTTAATGTTCCCGTGGCTCGAAATCCTTGCTCACGAAGCTTAACTAAAGGAGCATGGCTCATGAAGAAATTGACGAAATATACACTAAGACTTCTTGGGTTTTGAACAATCGACAACATCTTCAGGATAACTCTGGTGCCAACAGGTAATTCAGATGATTCTACTTTCCAACATTAGAGTGCAAAGTTGTAGCAATAGCCTTTTTCTCCACACGAAGGCCAAGCTAGAAGCCGAATCGAAATGTCTTGCCATGTATAAATTTCTTGATGAAATGCATACCGTAGTATTCCTCAAGCATTTCATCAACAGAGAGGTGCTTGCCGATTATACCCCACTTTCTGAAGTTCTCATTGATCATCGAAAAAAGGAGCCCTATCTTGAAATTCTTGTCATGCTTGTTTTCATTTGCTTTTGAATTGTGCGCAAAATGTATGATTTTTATTCAGAATATATGTTTCTATTGAAAACGTCCATTCCAAGGTGAAATTCCGAAAACTGTACTCTTAGATGAATAGTCGTGCTCACTTGGTAAGGCGTGATTACCACTGGCAATAAGGAATCCGATAAAGGTCTTCAGCTCATTCACAGAAATATCATAAACTGGTATATTTTTTGCTCCTTGGCATAGCGGACTGTTTCTTCAATAATCATATTGCAAACGTTTTCATTCAAAATGTCTTCGAATATCTGAACAGGGGAAGCGTCCTTCAGATCCTCTTTTAGGCGATCAACATTCTCCTCAACATCGTTTACTGATTCATTGTTGCCGTTTTGCCTTCTTTGCAAACACCGATAAGGGAACGTTATCTGCTTTATCAGACTCGTCGTCGCTGTCTTCTGCTATTTCCACCTCTATTCCACCTGAAAATCAACATCAATTTACTAGTATCCTGAGTTGGATTACCAGGAATGTGTTTACCAGGAATGTCATTTATAACTAGCAGATCCAAAACTTTTTCGTCAATTTCGTCATGACCTGTCAATTCTTCATCAACTTCCAGTGCTAATCTTAGATTTTTCGGATTTACATTCATCTGGCTCCAGATATTGCATTGCCTCCTCCAAAGTCTTAAAATACTGCCATTTGTCCATTTTAGCACAAACTAACATTTCGGAGTTTAAAATACATATCTTCCCTGTGTCCTTATTTGAGGACACCAGTGTTTTCTGACCTTTGGATTAAAGCTTTTAGACAAAATATCATTTTTCCCGCCGCAGCCTGAAAGCAGTGTCCCAACATTTACACAATTTTTTGAGATTATAATATTTGTTGATGAAGCGTAGCACGTTATGACACATATCCTTGTTTACACTTAGAAAACACGTTGTGACATTTGACATTCGGAACTGACTACGTTACTGAATCTGGTCCCATTTCTAATTCTGTTTATGTACGAGAGGACAGAATAAATAAATAGCATCATTGAAACGAAAAAAATTAATATTGTTTTCAATTATACACGTCAAAATCTGATACCATCAAATGATGACACTGGGCGTTATTGGGTTAATAAATGATTATTATATTATTAATATATTAACGTAATTTAATATATTAAAAATTTAGATTAAATTAATTAAATGATAACAAAGTACTGAAAATTTAACTATAATACATCTAAGTGTAAGGAAAAAGTTTTTATGCTAAAATGGATGTTTTACCCACTAATATTCTATTTTTCATTCAAAAATATTATCAGAAATTTGTAATTTAATTTAAATTAATTTATATGTCACATATCTTATTGAAATCTAATCACGAAATTGTTATATAAATAATATTATATCAACCACGTATATTTTGCAAAACGGCCATTGGACTAAAGGCCATCATGCACAGATGTGAAATATAATCAAGTTAGGGTTGTAATGCGCCTAGCTAGGCACCTAGCGATAAAAAGCACTTTGTATCTCCAGTTTCAGTCGTGATTAGCATCACATCTGTTGCAGTTATTACAAATGCTGTTATTCAATCGTAGATATCTTTATACGAATCCCAAAACAGTTATTTCAGTAATATATTTATGTTACATCGTTTTCAATAAGTTCAATACAGGTTTATGTCTAACTAGTATTAAATTTAAATAATATATTTTGAACATTCACTAATTCGGTTACAGTCCAAAATTAATTTTCAATAGGGATATTTTATGTTCTAAATTCAATCTATATAACTAAAATAGGTCCAAATCAATTGGCTTTTTTATTCTAAATTTTAGTTTTCATCAAATTAACAAAATCTAATCTGAAGTACGTTTCAGCGTTTGTTGAATTATTTTTTTTAATTCTCCATGACTTTTATTTCCCTATCATTATACATATGGTGTAAAGTTCCATCACACACGTTAATTGGGAACCATTTCGAACATTTCTGGATTTTTTTTTTGTTCCGATCTTATGTACATTCTAGCTATTGAATTGACAGGTGCACGAATATATGCCATAGAAATAGTAGTGATGAATTTGCCAACCATACTACCAATTTTCAATTACAATTTTTTTGACGCGTAAATCTCATATCAGAAATCACTTCTTGAATTATATGAAAAAAATTGTCGCCTTCATCCACGTTTATTTTAAAATTCGTATTAACGAACGTTTTCGGGAACTAGGCCCATTATCAAGCTAAAAAATTGGTAAAAACGTCAAAGATCATGTTTAAATCTGACAAACACATATGGAAATAAATTACAATCAAATTTTTCTACATTATGGTCGAGTGACAAACTACTGTGTCTCCGTATTTGTTGAACACTGAATTTTCATTGTTGAACCCGCTCAAGTCATCTTTTTTAGTGTCCAAGTTGGTGTTATTTTTGAATTGTATGTTGGCATAAGCTTTGTAACCAACTCAGCGCATTTACGGAACTGGTTCGCGATTCTTAAGCTCAAATTCAGTATTCAACAAACGATGACTCAAATTAAAATTAAAAAATTATCTTTGGTGAAGCAATTTGGACTATTCGTCCTAAAACTATTATACACAAATAGAGTTGTGTTCAACAAATATAGTTAGACTTTAATATGTCAAAACTTTAGAATACATTATATTTATATACATTCACAATCGAATTATTTAAATATTGGAGACATGATTCTAAAATTTCGCCCTATATTTCAAGTTTTTAAAATGTAATAGTTGTTTAAGCAGGTAATCATTGAAAATTGCTAATCATATATGAGAGACCACAAAGGTAGAAAAATTCCGATGAACATTTTGGGTGGATGGTCATTTCTGCTATTAAAGTATATTAAGCTTCATCAGCACCCACCTTTTTTATAGAACATCCTTGTGTTTATATAAGTGAATATACATTAACTCCGGTCTGAACCTTATCATCGGACAAATATTATTTGATTGAAAACTCTACATATGTTACAAGTAAGCGAGCTGTTATTTACAATGTGTTTTTAGGTTAATTTGAAATATTTCCTAAATTACATCTGA
>WYDF02069864.1:0-11483 GCA_009867245.2 Adranes taylori
AACAGGGACTTAATTTTCCAATTTTATTGAATTTAGTGCCTTAATAACCATTATAAATGTTATTTATTGTGGTCTTCTTTTAAAGGCAGATACTGTGTGTAGTGTGTAGGTGACTATATTTTTTTGATACGATAGAAAAATAGATGTTTATTCATGATTACCATAGTTACAATTTAATATCACAACACACGTCAAGATAACACGATAAAGTGATTATAACATTAAGACATAATATAAAAAGATATAATATAATTAAGAACAAGATATAAAATTAAGGCATAAATAAAAAAAACATAAATAAAAAGACATATACTAAATAAAATTAAGACACTAGTAGAATCATTCTCCGAATGTAGGCTACATCAGATTCATCGATAGTAAAGAGCGGATTTACCAGTAGATACTGTTTTATGTCATTTGAAATGTTTCTACATTAATGTTCTTTACATGAATTGGTAATGCATAGAATAACTTGTAAGAAAGATAATTTGCACCAGTCTGCAGAAGGGACCATTTAGATCGCCGCCATGTCTCGTGCCATAATTATGAACATTTCTGTTAACAATAAAATATCCATCAGCATAAATAATCTTTTTGTATTTTAAGCTCTCTGATATATAGACACTAGGCGGCGTTAATATGTTATTCTTGAAATAGTTCATACAATCATCATGATAAATTATTCTTACTGTCTTTCGTTGTAGTCTTACTGCCAAGTAACCAAAATAGACAAACTTTAGTACATCTGAATCAACAATTTTCCGTAGGGATCTAAGTAGGAATAAAGATTCAGACAATCTTTTATCAAGATCAGATCAATGAAATTTCCAAGACAGTATAGGATCAATCCAAAGACCCAGCAATTTCACTGTTCCGGATTATTAGTTACCTCTGTCAAGTCGCGCATGCTGCAAAACATACTCTGTGTTATGTTGGTATTTAGTGTAAGTCCGTTTGCAGAAAAACCCCCCCTCTCTCTCTCGCTCAACAACGTTGTTAAACTGTCTATCATACGCAAATTTCAAAAACATGTCTTTATTGAGTAAATGAATGCTTTATTGGGGAGTATTGGGTGAATATATGTACGGGAATGAATTCGACGAATGAATATACGTGTTCGACAGTTAATGTAAGAGTGTGTTTGGGAGGAGGAATAAAAGGAAATAATTATTGAGGAAAGAAGGAAGAAACAAAAACATTAATGAGATGAAACAAAGGGAAAGATTCCTTCTAAGAGAAGAATAGTATTTTGGTTTGTTTGTGTTTGTGTACTTGTAGTTATAGGAAATTAAGTTAAGTTTTGTGTTGTATTGTTTTTTTATGCCAATAAAGTATTATTTTGTATATAAGTACTATTCAGTCGTACTCTTTGATACCGATTTTCCAAGTATGATTTCATTAATTGCATAGTTATTGTCACAGCCATTACATTGTAGATTCCTGTGTCACACGCAGCCATACGCTTTGGTTAGATTGCAAACTACAGCAGACCCATAATCTTTCTTATCAAACGTATTGTATATAAGGTTATTTAAGTTGCTAGGAGCATTTGTAGTAGATTTATTCTTTCAAAAACCATATTGTTGAACACTAAATAAATTATTATCTTCAAGATATGTAATATAAAACGGTCGTAAAAGATCACAAAATTTTGAGAGGACCGGTATCAGAAAAAATAGTTGGTAATTTCCAATATCATTCTTGTCGTCTCTTTTATGGATAGGAACTACTCAAGATAAATTAACTACATCAGTATACGCATTTGTCTTTATATATAGGTTTATAAGTTTGGTAAGGGCGTAGATAAGCAGGTCTCTAACATACTTTATAATTAAAGTATAGATGGTCATGAGTGTGTGGTCAGTCGGTATATTAGTATGATATTCTTGAAATTAATATAATCTATTCTTCGAAAAAATTTAGCTCATTCGGGAATCGAACCCGACTCTCCCAATTTCCTGTCAGGTGTTTAGCTGACTACACTACGAGCCATGAGTTTTCAAAGAACAAATGATTTATATGTGTCAAATTCTCGGATGGTAAATCTACGAGTTTTATTTATAAACTATTCTATTTACAGTTATCTTGCCTTTCATCAACACATGAGTTTCGTGTCATCAGATAGGTGTCATTGCAAGTATTATCTTAACTTATTAATATTAATTTGTTTTCACACTTTATGCCGGCTCGCAAGTTTAAATTAAAGTATAAATGTTTTCATGAGTGTAGGTCAGTCGGTGTATTAATATGAAATTTTTGAAATTAATATAATCAAATGTATCTTTGAAAAAATTTAGCTCATCCGGGAACCGAACCCAGCTCTTCCAATTTCTAGTCGGGTATTTAGCCCACTACACTAACAAGCCAAGAGTTTTCAAAGAACAAATGATTTATGTGTCAAATTCTCTGATTTATGAGTGTCAAATTGTCTGATTTATATGTGTCAATTTAAACTTGCGAGCCGGCATAACACGTGACAACAGAAATTAATAGTAATAAGTTATAATAAGTTAATAAGTTACAGTGACACCTATCTGATGACATGAAACCCATGTGTTGGCGAAAGGCAAGGTAATTGCAAATAAAATTGTATATAAATAAAACTCGTAGATTTACTATACGTGAATTTGACACATATAAATCATTTGTTCTTTGAAAAATCATGGCACACCGACCAGAAATTGGGAGAGCCGGGTTCGATTCACGTATGTGCTAAATTTGTTGAAAGATAGAAATGATTATATTAATTTCAAAAATATAATACTTTTTAATATGGATGCTGAAGTCATATATATCCTTACTTCTATTATTTATTAAGCGATTAATAATATCACGCATCATATTAAAAGACACTTCTTTCAAATTAAAAAGAAAATCATTAAGATTAACTATGTTCCTTGCATGATTTTTTCCAAAGTTAATTATATGATTGTTTTCCACTAAATTGGGTGGAAAACTCGGAAGTTTGGTGCCACTTTAACAAAGTATTTATTAAATTTAGAAGCAGACAATATATTTGTTTCACAGTATATTTCTTTGGTATTTTATTTGCACGTGCAACCTCCTAAGCTGTTCGGGATTTGTTTGTACACTGCTTAATGTAAGAAGTGTTCGCCTTTTCTTTGCTTTATTTAAAGCATCACGATATGTTGTTCTATATATTCTACATTGGTTCTTTAAGTCATCGTCATTGCGTTCATTCATATCCTCAATGATGTTTAGATACACGCGCATATTCCTTCAAAAGTTATTAAACTATGTTACTGTATCATATGAACCCATCTCTCGGGAAAGGATTTCTTACTAAAGTACCTAAAGTTGTGTTGTTATATTATCTTAATATCAATATATTGTGCTTTGTGGTTAGAGAGGCATGCGTTGTGCAAGAAAGTTTTTAAACCAATGTCTGTAAAATTAGCAATGAGTTTGCTGACATTGGTCAACTTCCTGCCTATTTTACCAGAAAACAATTTCTTTTTTAAAACAATTTTACTATTCAATTATGAACTATAAAGTAATTTTTACATTTCGTAGGTTTAATTTTATATTCTCGAAGTTTGTGCAGTTCATTTTATCAGCCAAATAAAATGAAATCATTGAATCAAACAAAAACAGAATGTTCAATAGCTGAAAATGCACGAACACAACAATATGTTGAAATCGATCAAATTGTTATACCAAGATGACACCAATATGTTGATGAAGAATATTTGATATTGGATTTGGATGAAGAAATCTGATTTCTTTCAGATATATGGGCTGTGCCAATATTGATTTTGGTATTTGTTTTATGCAAACGGCTTACGAAGAAAAATTATCCGTCTTATATAATCAAATTTTTTTAAGCTAATAATCAAAAAGTAAACAGGCTCAATGCATGAATGTTTCATTCTACTGTTACAAATCTAACTATTATTATTTAGTATAATTCCTGAGCATAAATCACACAACACAATTACTTTGTTGATTTGGCAACGTTATTCGTAAAATAACCGCCTTCTTAAAGATATAACAGATTTTTTTTCAAATTGACTGTATGATATGTAATTCATGATATGATCAAATGGAAATATACTTGCTTCGTCATTTACCATTTACACTACGTCAGGTAAATGCAAGTCCTTCAGACCGATGAGTCTCATATGTCATTTATTCTCATAATGTCATTTATTCTCAAAAAATTAGAGAAGATATTAGAACGGCATATGAAAGATGGGATTCTAAATCAGAAGGCCCAGATGCCTACTGAGCTGGTTACAGCACGGAAACAGAACTTTTACAGGTGGTTAATAGACAGGAAAAGTCAATAGATAAGAAAGAGGTCGCGCCATGCGCCTATCTTGATATCGAAGGAGAGTTCGACAACACCTCCTTTGAATCAATTATGAAATGCAAGGCGGAACAGAGCGTCGATATAACCTGCTGTGGGTAGATCAAGTCTATTCTGGATAGTAGAATCGTACATGTGGAACTTGGTGGATATAAAATCTGTGCGAGGGTGTCGAGGGGTTGCCCGCATGGCGGGGTTTTATACTCGCCACTCTTGTGCTTTGTAGTGGAGGGGCAGTTGAGAAAAGCAATGCTATTTGAGCCGTTGGGTATGCGGATGATATCGTCATCATAACCCAAAATAAATTCAATTTCAACTGTTAGGGACCTTATGCAAGGAGCACTTGTGGTTGCTTAAAAAATAGCCCTCAGAAGACTTCGGTTGTACCGTTTACCAGAAGAAGGATTTTGGACGGCTTAAGCAGTCTAAAAATTCATAGAATACAAATATCGCTGCAGGGGGAAATAAAGTACCTTGGAGTAATACTCGATTCCGAACTTGCAAATTGATAGAATAATAGATAGAACAGTTATAACTTTCGCAGTTATAAGACGAATGCATGGGAAAGCATGGAGGCTGCAGCCTTACTTGTTGCACTGGTTGTACAAGTCGGTTATCAGACCATCCATAACTTACGGAGCACCGGTGTTGTGGAAAAAGACACTCCAGGCTAGGGCAAGACAGAAACTATCCTCCATACAGAGAACTGCGTGCCTTGGCATAACAGGGCCTATAAAAACGACCTCAATGGTGGAAGTGCTGCTAGATCTTCCACCATTAGTATCGATCAGATGGACGCCGCACTCCATCGGGTAAAAATTAATCGACCGCATTTGGCAAAGAATTAGATACTAAAATTATAGGGAATGATAAACTAGAAATGAAATCGACTGTATATCTCCAGTCTACAATATATACAGAAACAATGAGGTCGTCATAGCTTTGTGGAGAAAAAAACCTCCAATATGTCTGGAATATACTCTTGTCTGGGTCACGGGCTTCTGGAAACACGGGAGTAGGAATATAGAGAAAACGACCGAAATGTAAAATGTTCTACCTTTGAGGCAGATTTGCTACAATCAGACCGAAATATATACAATCTTCCCTTGCGGACAGGAAAACATAACAAACAACGGATTTTCTTGGTAAGCGAAAGTCAGGGGGCACTTCAGGCGCTTAACAACGCCGACGAACGAATGCAACAATGCTGACGAACTGACGAACGAATGCAACAATACACTGTGAAGACTGGCTATGACCAACTCAGTAACACTGATACGGGTACCAGGGCAACGTAGACAACGAAATAGCAGATGCACTAAGAAAGAAGGCATCTAGCTAAAAGTCCCGAGCCAGCTCTGGGAATACCTACTAGTTTCATCAGAGAAGTAATAGGAAACTGGACCACTTAAAAATACCTAGACTGCTGGGCAAAATTATAAGAAAATCAGCTTTATAAAGAAGCTATGCGAGAACAAAACCTCAGATTTGCTGAAACTTGGCAGGAGTAACATCAATATGATAACTGGCCTGTTAGCAGGGCACGCACCTCTGAGGGTGCATATGAAGAAAATAGGCCTACACACTGCTGAAGTAGAGTATTAGCTATGCCTGGAGAAAAATGAGACAGCTCAACATATCTTTTGTAAGTTGAAACGCTGGCATCTACATGGGGAGGTCTATTTGGAACAACGAAAGTTAAATTTGAATTGGTACAAAAAAAAAACGCTATCACCAGGAAATATTAAAACTGGTACAAAACATAGATATATTGCACTGGTGTGCCTAAACGATCAGGGAAAATACAATAAGCCGTTTGGTTGCAGTGCTATAGAGCGGCATTTTGCCCTTGGTGATAATAATAATACCTCAAGAATATGTTTTATTAGTATTACAAATATAACTAGTTTTTAAGCATAATTACAGAAAATCAATTTGAAAAAAAATCTTACAGAATTGATTGTTTCAAGAGTGACTTCGAGGCAATCCATGACATAATCAGATTGAGGTCTTTTTCCTTTGTTATTTATCACAATGTTTAATCATTAACATTTTCAGTTATTACTATTGTTTCAACCCTTTGGACCTTCATCAAGACTTGACATATATGTAATAATCAGTACGTTCGACATTTTAGACGAGTTTAAAAAACCGCGGTATTTTATCGCGATAATTTATAAATAATTTTATAAGAACGTTTCATTTATAAGTAGTTTAATATGAATGTAAATCATTCTAAAAGTTATAATGAGACTTTCATAAATACAGACAAAATTCTACTATAATATTTAATAATTATTCAAAATATATAAAAAAAGAAAGGTTTTAATTAATATTAATGCTCTTTCCTTGTTGTCGGGATTTAAAAGATGGAGGAAGACAAAAAGTTCTCATGCAAAGAACCTTTTCTGTTTACGTCAGCTATACTAGTGGGACAAGAGTCAACTGAGCTTGCGGTCAGAAACCTTAAAAAATTAAATCCATTAACCCCGCTCGGGTATTGGCAATTGTGAAAGAATTCCATTCTTCAAGTAAGCTCGCAGTTTGAAACCATTATATTTCTAGGTGTCAAGAAATATAAAATCTATCAAAACTAAACGTATTTAATACGACGGACTTAATTATATTTAATTTATATCTACAATACAAAAATTGTTTAAAATAGGTTTGCCTTTCGTATATATACACATTAACGAGATTAATGTTTACCCAATATAATACATTGGGTCGTTAAGTAAACATATATAGACAAACGTGATTAACATAATATAAAAAGACAGGCCAAAAAAAAAGGATAATGAGGAAATGATTTTTGATTTTCAAAAGGTATAAATCCAGAATCGAAATTAAGAGAATTTAATGCATTTTATTGATCAAAATCCATATATTCAGTGCAAAACTCTTTCAGTTTCCATTTAAGTAGATTATCATTTTTTATTTCTTTTAAGACTTTTGCCAATTTGTTATACAATACTAAACACATGGACTCGTTTTGAAAGTTGAGGAGCTGTGTACAGGAATCGCCAGATCATTCATATGTCTTGTGTTCATATGATCTAAATTTAAATTATTATTTATGTTAAAACTAGACAGATTATTCCTTATATAGAACACGCCATTCTAGACATATAAGGATGTAATGGTCATGAGATACTTAAATGTCTAAAATAATTTTTGCAGTGATATTTTAGACCTAATTTACATATTCTTCAATTAATGGTTTTTTGTAATATTAGGATGCGCTTGAATTCATACCTTGGACATACCCCACAACACAATTCCATAATTAAGTGTTCCTTGCAGTGACGCATAATAGAATACTAATAATGCGTCAGTACAAAGGACATCAAGTTGACATAATATAGCATATGCTGCACTATGTGATTTATTACATAGAGTATCAATATGATGTGGCCACTGCATTATGTCTGATATTTACAAACCTAAGAATCTTTCACTCTCTTTGCCTTCATTGATTTCTCATGACTAACAGAAAAGTAAAGCAAATAGATTCTATACAAGAAATAGAAGAGAAACTTGATCACCTCACAAACTATACTCAAGAAGCTAGCAAAAGAAGTTATATAAGAGTATCGCAAGAAAATAATGGAGGCAAAATAAAGAAGAAAAGACCTTGCACGTATGAAAAACGGTATGATGAAAACATTTAAGAGAACGAGACATTTAGATGATAAAGCTAAAATGAAAAAATTACAATAAAAGGTCAAAGAAATGTTAAAAAATTGAAGTTAAAAAGTCTAAATAATTGGAACAAGTCCATTGAAGAAGCCTGCGAAGAGGATGAATAGGATAGACTTTGGAAATTTCTCAAAAGGATAAAAAAATATGTGCCATTTAAGCGGAAATTTGTGCGGATTATTTTGAAAAGCAATCAGATAATTTCCTTTCTACTGACATATTATTAGTACTCTATCGAGCCTGGAGCCGACTAGATTTCGTGATCATAAGAACACATCAACACTCGATCTGGTTTTGACTAATGACAGGAAATTAATTACTGCCTTAGAAATCAAAGCACCAATAAGAAAAATCGATCATTGTGTTATCGAAGTCAACATATAGGTTTCAATACAGAGCAAGAATCACACAACGAAGCAAGTGTACAATTTTAAGCAAATTACGACATCAGAAGTTATATCTCCAGCTGTCAAATTGAAACTTATAAAGTTAACTAGTGCACCTATCAGTAGAGTTAACTAGTGCACCGAATCAATGTTCCAACTTTCAAAGTTATTAAACATCCGAATAAGCCTTGGTTCAATCTCAAAGTTCTGAAAATCATACAATTGAAAAGATATATGTGGGGTCGATACAAAGTTGTTAGAACAAATGAAGCCTATAACGATTACAGAACCATCTCCAACAAGGTTACATTTCAAATCAGATTGACAAAGTGCAAGTACGAGTCATCATTCCCTTGAGATCAAGAACAAATTCTTTAACTACACCTCAAACATATTCAGTTCTAAAGTTAGGCAAATCACCTTGACTAAAGACAACTCACATGAACCAATTACGGATCCCCTATTAATCGAGAACGAATTCGCGAACCAGTTTCAGAGTGTTTTTACACAAGAAACCTGCGGCCCATTTCCACAAATTCAACGACAAATAAATAGCACAGAAACAATTACCATTACTCCCAACGAGTATTAAATGCTATCAATTCCGTAAACAATAACTCCAGTCCTGGACCTGACAATATACCAGCTATTTTCATTAAAAATTGTGCGGAACCACTAAGTTCTCCTCTTTCAGAAGTAATGAACCATTCGCTGACAATGGGCGAAGTCCTGGATGAATGGAAGAAAGCTACTATCATTCCGATTTACAAAAAGGGAGACAAAACTAAAGGGGTGAACTATAGACCAATCAGCTTGACATCGGTATTATGCAAATGCATGAAGAAAATGATAGCTGAAGACTTAACAAAGTTTTAACTACTACAACTTGCAACTAATGTTAAATGAACTGACAAGCAAATTTGACAAGAATCACCGAAGTGATGTTACATATCTAGACTTTGAAAGGCTTACGACAAAGTTCCAACACAAAGACTAGTATACAAACTAGATGCTATGGGAGTCAGGGGCAATTTTCTCCATTGGATAAAAAGTTTTCTGACGAGTCGCACCTATCGCGTCCGAATTGTCAATAATTATTCCAGTGAACAAGACATCCTCAGCGGGGTGCCTCAAGAATCGGTACTTGGACCTCTCTTATTTTTGTACTATATAAGTGACATGTCAAAATTGATAGAAGACATAATCAGTCGCTTTGCTGACAACATGAAACTTCTGGGTTATATAAGTGATATAAACGACAACACACAAGCAAACTTGGACAAACATTATAATTGGACTCAAACTTGGGTGTTTCCGCTAAACTTATATAAATGCACAGTTTTACATATAGGTAAGACAAACCGAAAAACATTACACTCTTTCCGGAAACGTATTGAAAAAAGTTACCTCAGAGAAATCTTGGAATTATTGTTTCTCGCGATTTAAAGTGGGAAGATACTCAATACTCATATACTCAATATGGATACTCAATATGGAACCAGTACTTTAACAAGGACATCAAGACACTTAAAAAGGTCCAAAAGAAAGCAACTGAGGTTCCAAGTTCTCCCAGAAATCTACCATATGCGGAGCGGCTTTCAACATTGAAACTACCCATCCTACTGGAACGCAGAAATAGAGGTGATCTAATTGAAACCTAAAAAATCCTTAATGGACACTTCAGCTACAACTTAGAGGATCAGTCTTAAAAAAACACAAACTCTCAGCTACGAAGTCACAGACAATTAAAAACAGAACGATGCAGTAAGAATCAACGGAAACTTCATCAGCATCAGCAACAGAGTCGTTCCTCTCTGGAACTCACTCCCACCAGATGTCATCGAGGCGAACTCTAAAACATGTTTAAAAACAAAATAGATTTACAAAAGTGTTAAAAGAAAGTCATTACATATGATCGAGCCACTATACATACAAGAGCCACTATAGAAATTATATAATTTTTTGTTTTGATGCGGTAATTGAATGTTTTTAATAAAAGTATAATTTAGAGCAAGCTTTCGTTAAATATATTAACTTCGTCAGGCTACAAAATACAAGATTTATGATATTATGTATAGATTTTATGTATCGATTAATTATGAATCTTGTAGGGCAGGTGGTATTATGCTCAGTGTTTGCCTATTTAAATGTTGGTCAATTTATGTAAAATATACAGCGCATTAATAAAAGAAAATCTAACGATGACAAATAATAACCAAATACCATTAATTGACCCACCTTATCAGATAAACCAAATGCAAAATGAAATCACCTAGACAAACACTTACCATAAAAAATATACATAATAAAAATGGATAAAAACCAAACAATAATTAGGAATAATGCTCAATTAATAAAAATAATTAGATTTGAAAAGAAATTCGAAGAAGCTGTAAGAATAAAAAATAAATGCGTTAAATCAAGTTAAACGGCGATGTATTTGGGCTACCTCTTTGATTGTAAACGTACTTGGTTAGTACATGTTAAAAGTCGAGAAGGCGTTGCTAACGTATTTAATTATAAAATATAATTCAAAATTGTCCATTAAACCAAGATCAAAAATTAATAGTTTAATTAGACCTAATTAATGTAAGGGTGAGAATTGTGGGCAGAAAACGCTCCTAAACTAGAAGAACGTAGCCGCATGGTGCAACATATACTATTGAGAAAAATATTAAATGCCTGTTGATATATCAGGAATTTTGAGTTAATGGAGGTACTGAATACTCTGCAACTACCAGGGTTGGCTTTAGAACGTAAAAACTAATTAATTCAAAGGTCAAAAGACCACCCAAATGCAGAGTATGGAAAAATAGGTGAAAGGATTAATGCCTGAAGAGGCATCAAGCCCAGCAGCATGCCACATTAGCAGATTAGTCGGTTAAGACTCCCCAATCATAGTCGTAAAGATTTAGATGGAATGAAAGATGTTGGTTTCACATATAAAATTTAGTTTCACATATGGCAAAATGTACACACTTGTCTGTCATATTTCTAAAAAGCAGTAAAAAAATCTCATTTAGAATTAGGTTATTTTTATTTAGAGTAAGTTATAAAAACCAAATTTA
>WYDF02069875.1:0-11482 GCA_009867245.2 Adranes taylori
TAAAATCTGATGTCCAACTACCGATGATTTTCATTTTGATATTATATGAAACTGGACAAGAGCATTTTATTTAATTTGTGGATAAAATGCATACATATTGAAATAAACCATCCTATTACACAGGCGGTAAATTGGTATGAGCGTTTTGCTGAATGCATATATGCACCAAGTACAATATATAAGGTTTCCAGCTTTCGAACATGAGATAGTTCGTATTTGGCTGCACCGAGCAGATTGATTGTGAGAGGAATAGATCAGGAATGTTCTAAAAACATCACTGGACGAAGACCTCAGTTCGGAAACACGGACAAAATTTATTTTAAAAATGTGTCTACTTATGATATAGCCAGGCTTGTATATAAATTTTCGTCGCTCCGTTGCAAGCAAGGAACAGTAGACGTGTGCTATAGAAACAATGGATTTTCTTCCGCGCATGGAGAGACATTTTTATACATTATTAGATTTAGTTTAATTCAGGTTAGCGTCACGTAGTCACTTAGTAATTTTAAAACGTATTATTTCTTTAGTTTATATTGCTCTAAATCTTTGCGTTGAATGTTAGCACTTACAAATAATTATTTAATGTATTAAATTAAATTGGAATAATAACTAAACCTTATGTTATTATCTCTATTGTTAAATATATTTTAATGAAATGCATTGAAAAGTGAATAAATTAAATTCAAACGAATTAACTGTTTTAAATTTATTATAATTTCATTAATAAAATTTCTTAACAACCATTTCTCGGCCAGGAGATTATAATTGTCCACTCTTTAAAATCCCATTTAATAAAAGCTATTACGATGCGCACGTTAATTTTAATGAGACAAATAAAAATGATTGATGTATTATTTTTTTTTTGTATGCAATGATTCGTTTTTGTGCATCATGTAAAAATGATTTAGAAATGTAAAAGTTTGATATGTACCGAGAATGAAAAAAACATGCATAAAACATGCTGCGTTTGTACGCTTTTTATTGAATAAATCTATGACGATGAACTTTGGTTATTCATTCATAGACAGTCATCTATCTATCCAGGCAGCAAGCGAACCATTCATCCAGACGTAGTGAAGTACCTGCGGGTTTTCTTCTCTTCTTTAACGAAATGTGAAAACTTTGTGCATTTATTATGTTGTTTTAAACATATCGTTAATATGAATTGTGAAAAGTTGGGAGAAAAATATCTTTGAAAGGAAATATCTCTGAATACGAATACAAATCAGTTTAAATCGTTGATGTAAAAATATGGAATGTTAAAGTTAAGTTCTAAATATAGTTTTAGTTGGCAGAAATAATTACAATTCAACTGCTTTCATCTTTGATTTTTTTGTTTTCACTTTAAAGAATGAATAGATTTTGATTTATTTTATATTTCGCATATTCATTCCACATACATACATGAAAGATATACGATGATGAAAATTTTTGGTTTCAGGGGTTTGATTAATAAGCACGTTTTGGGGGTTCTTGAGTCAAAACAATTGATGTTTGAAAATGACATGTGCGTGTGTGTTTGTCTGTTTGTGCGATTTCTCCTAAACGATCCGATTAGACTGAAATTAGGTGTTGGAAATCTTGATGGGTGGAATTCAGTAAACATCAAGTATTCCAAATCTCCATTTATTCACAGCTTGCATTTTAGGTATCCCCAGTTACGAGGCTCGGCAAACGAACGTTTTATATGTTTTGGGGAGACAATTACTCCTTCTTCAGAAACTTCCATTATCCCTTTTCTGAAACATTCATTTGCTAGCCCTCGTAGCTGGGACACCTAAAATGCAAGCTGTGAATACATAGAGTTTTGGAACACCTGAATTTCATTGAATTAAAATGTGTACTTCAACAATGAGACGTACTTCAATATTCAACGTAATTAACTGTATACTATATCGACTGCATACAAGAATTTTCCAAAAATGGTGTGTCCCATTTTTTCGAAAACAGTCCGTATTTTCCTTTTACACATTTTCTATAAATAAATATCGTTTATTGCTTAAGCGATTTAACAAATTTTAGAAACAAACGAACAATTAAAGTGTAGTAATTTGACCTTGAGAGTAATTCGAACTTTTAATATCTTGAATGTGTCGGTATCTCAAATGTGAGAGGTACGAATATTAAAAAAAAATTGAGTACACGCCGTCTATTTTTTTAGATTATTTAGCATCTAAAAGCATAATCAACTTTAACTCAACTTTTTTAATTGTGAGTTTAATTGTGGTTAATTAAAGCCTTCTGATTTTGTTTAAAACCATATCCAACATGTAAGATACAACTTTAATAGTTCCAAAGATATAGCTTTCAACATTTTAATTTTCCATTAAAATATTTTACATTTATGTAAATATTTTTTATTAGATCTGTAAGTTGATAGCGCAATTCAAACTAATTTGGACCCATATCAGGACACTCAGGATCTGCACACTGCTGGACCTTAATATTTTTATGCAATCTTAAGTAAGATATAAATTTTAAACGAAATGACAAGTTGTGCTTGATTAATCCTGTCGTAAATCCGCAATTGATTGGTTGGTGTTAACCACAACGTATTAAATAGATAGGCGTATAATGTCCTTCTTAGGTGTATAACTACAATTCTCCGTTTTTTTGTTAATTGGAAGTCTCCCTAAAGATCTGAATTAATAGAATTGAATAGAAGAGATGAGTTAAAACATTCACTTGAATTAAACTTTGAATTAAATTTTGAATTAATTGATGTAGTATATCATACAGTGTTTCACTTCCGGCCTATGAAAGATGGCGTGACGGAGCCGACCACGAATTTCTTAAACTATTCTACTTTTATAGGTCTTACTAAGAAACTGTTTACTTACAGCTTCTCACTAAGAAGCTGTATATAGGTTATACAGCTTTTTACTTTTATGCAACTTCTCTTGTACAGCTTCTTAGAAGAAACGCTTCTTTCATCAATATAATCACAGTTTCCTTGGAGAGATTCCGCATTACAGCTCACTTTAACTCAATGAATATTTACATCTGTCTCATTCTATTCTGCGACACAAATATAATGGGACTACAACATAAAAAAATAAGTTAATAGTTAATTAAATAAGCAATTAATTACCAATTAATAATTATTTGTTATTGATTATTCCCTATGCTAATTAATGAAATCTTAAATAAATACTTGTGCATAGAGAGTTATGATTGAAGCCATGTGCATCGACCGAGGTCATCTAACACATGGGGAGAACACACAAGTGTTCAAGGCGAACGTGTTAATTAGGTACGAATTAATCATGAGGGAAAATATGCATACCCGTGGCTAGACGGTTGAATTAGAGGGAAGACCAAAAATCAATAAAAACGTCCTTGACACACTTGAACTAACACTAAGATGTGGCGTCCGCCGCCAAAGGCTATGCCCGTTAGTTCAGTGATAATATAATTATGAATTAATTCGGATTAAAATAATAATTAAATAAAAATAAATTAATGACTTATTAAAGTATTGAGAATAAATTAAATAAGGATTACTTAGTAGATAAAATTATGTAGTAACATGTTTATTGATCAAGGCAATTTAAAATAAATCTATTGTGAATGATTCAGTCAAAACAGTTGAGAATTGCAACACAGCCCATGACAGGTTTAAATTAATATACAGAAAATATACGTTTCACAAGAAATATATACTTTTAAATGGTTATGAAAAGTCGACAACGCATACTTTTTGTGAAACAAAGACTTGAATTTAAATCTATCATCAACCTTAAAGCGGTATTTAACTACGCGGAAATGTTTCGCAAAAGTCTCGCACAGTGTAAACCACTATCCCCACCGTGAGATTGTTCTGCGAGGGTGCCTCACTGAGCGGCGAGGCGATTGATTGTCTTGTACGCATCAAAGACCCGCTTGTTTGATTTGCTTCATGTGGACAGGTGCACTTGTGTTGCTCGAGGATGAATGAGGAAGAAACCATCCTATTTATTGAAATCTAAAGATCGTATTGATTTTTATTGAGAATTGGAAACTAAAGCGCAACGTAATCGAAGTGAGATGGAGAATGTGACAAACAATAAGTAAGCAATAATAAACACTATAAAACTCTCACTTTAAAACTTAAACCTATAAAACTTTCACAGTGGCACATCTAATGGGAGGATTGTGGGGAGAGATAATCCTGGGTCTGAATCGCCGATTTCCATGTTTTATTTCATTTTTCTTCTTCATCATAACATAATTCATTGTCATGACAGCTAATACTGATGATGCTCTCGGGATCAGGAATATTGTTTGTTTCGGTATGCGTGACTCCGGGTAAACTAGTGACTCATTTTGTTTCGTCGTTGTTCCGCGCAACGTCTTGCGTTATGTAAACAATAAAGTGAACCTGCCACCTGTTAAGATTATTTCGTGAAACATTTTTGCGAAACAGTTGAGTGCACTGTAAATCAGCCCCCTTCACTCTTCGCCGACGGCGTACATTAAATGAATTCCCACACCAAGGACGGAGAAGATTTACACATTTAGCAATTGGAATAAAATACACGCATGAAACCTGGAATCAAATACACTCAGAAATACCGAGAAAAGGAATATGTACAATAAACTGTTATTGTTAGGTGAATATACGAAGTAATTATTATGAACTTTACTTATTTTAAATGTTTTTTTTATTGGTTTTTAATGGGTCTTTTAGTCCATTAAAACATCCGGAAAATTGAATTATATATCGAAAAGTTGAAAGTTTAAATGACGCAGCGTACAGGCTGGTACAACGTACAGAGGTCGGTGGCTTGTAATAATTTGTGTACAGGGTAATGAGGTCAGCGTTGATGGGTTAAGAAAATGATTTCAATTGCAAACAATATTCTGGTGAATGCTTAAGGATATTCCTAGATAATGCACCATTTATTATAGTCCTTTTGTTTTGTGGCTAATTATAACAATAAGTTTCAACATTGCAAGAGCTAAAATTTTAGTTTGTTAAATAATGTATTACTTAAATAAATTTTTGTTTATTTCTTATTGTTTATTTCTTATTTAAGACATTGTTTATTTTAAATTATAATTGTAGATAGTCATGTAGATTGCCAGTCAGCAACTGGCAACTAGGGAGGCATTCGACTTGACCTCTTCTTCTTCTTCAACAACAGCTGTTTGTTTCGAATTCTTATCCTTCAGCCATTATTATTCCACTACTCTACTTGGCAATTAGATGATAAGAAGTATGATAGATGTAATAATAAATGTATTCTACATATATAAGTACACATATAAATAAAATTAATATCAATCGTCAGCCAGCGCCGTGGCGCTGTGGTTAAGATGCATGACTATCACTGCGAAGGTCCTGGGTACGATTCCCAGCGTAGACGTATAGTTTGCGTTGATAATTGAATCTAGGCAACACACGATACGAGATCGGTTACTATAGGAGGAAGGTATGATTATAAATGTGCATGACTATAATTTATCCTGCACATTTATAGAGGTAGATGTAAAACTTCGGTGCAGTGTGTGTGGGTTGGTAAGCACTATTAAGATCTCTTTACGAGTTAATAAATGAAGGTTGGCAAAGACGAAATGATTTTATACCCTACTTATCGAGCGTCGATGGCAGAGGTTCGATTTTAAAACACATAGTCGGCAATAAGCCAAAAGAGGCAGAAATAGGCCGACTAGAAAAACATATATATCAAGCTAGGTAGCTAATATCAATCATCATAATAAATGCAGGGTTTTGTTTAATGATAAATGATGATAAATACATTTTATGGTATCAAAAGATCTAAGCGAAATGTATATTGGTAAAAAAGAAAATTTTAATAACTGAAACTTAAAAAATGAGTTCGAGCGCTGACATGGTTTGTTTGAGACCGGCGTTTTTAATGGTATTTTCTTGTAATATCTGGTAAAGGGTCCGGTTTTTGAAAAGTTATGTAATTATTACAAAAAAACCAATTCATTTTGAAAGTGGTTGTTTTATAAAACTTGGGCGCTACTACAACTTGATTCCTTTAGTCGTCTCTTGACATCGCCGTCCTCCTCCAATTGCGGACGTTTAACTTCTGCAGATATTTAGTTTCATCATCCATCCACCTTTTGTGTGGTCGCCCTACTGATCTGCTGCCTTCTGGTCGGTTGTTTAGGACTTTTTTTGGCACTCTGAATTCATCCATCCGTTCGACATGTCCCAACCACCTGAGTGTGGTTGGCCTTTATGTCGTTGAATATGGACGGCTTCTGGCACAATGCATCTAATTCAGCGTTGGTGCGGATTTTCCAGCCTTCCTCGTTCAGTACTGCGCCGAAGATTTTCCTAAGGACTTTCTGCTCCCACACTCTTAATGTGTTCTCATTCCTTTTCGTAAGCGTCCACGCCTCCGAACCATACGCGACGACTGGTTTAATGATCGTTGCATACACTTTTTGTTTTAATTCTTTAGAGACGATGAATGATTTGAGTACATTAAGATAGGCGTAATATCATCTATTTCCTGCCATCATTTTAGCTCTGATTTCAGTGGTGATGTCATTATCTTTAGTTATCACTAGGTATTTAAATTTGTCGATTCTCTCAAACCCTTCAAACTCCTTCACATTTCCCCACCGAGTAGTGTTCTTACTGTTTATCATGTACTTGGTCTTCTCTATGCTTATTTCTAGACCCATGGATTTTCCTTCCCTCTGAAGTATTTGAAGGTTCTCCTTTAGTGTTACAGTCCTCCTAGTCACTAAATAGATGTCGTCTGCAAAGGCTAACTGCTGACATGTTCTGTTGTATATAGGCCCACCTGGGTTAACAGGTAGTTTCCTCATAACCGCTTCAAATGTTAGATTAAAAAGTAGAGTCGATAGTGAGTCTCCTTGTTTTAAGCCTTCTGTAACTTTAAAACTCCCTGATAGCTCGCCGTTCTCCCTTACTTTGCTATATGTTTCCACAAGCGCCATTCTTATTAGCTTGATCAATTTAGTCGGCACATTAAATTCTTCTTGCATAACCTTGAACAACTGACTTCTTAGTATTTTTTCGTATACTTCGCGAAAATCTATAAACAATTGATGAAGTCTTATATTGCGTTTGTGATATTTCTCCAATACAATACTTAGGGTGAATATTTGATCGAGCGGCTGGAACGAAAACCACACTGATATCCCAATGCGTTCTCCACATAGGGTTTCAATCTTGATGCTAGCACTTTCGCCACAATTTTATAGCCAGCGTAAAGCAGTGATATTCCTCGATAGTTGTTACAGTTTAGTCTTATGAAGTGGTTTAATTATGACTTTGCTCTACTCTTTCTGCATTATTTCCGCATGCCAGATATTCGTTGTTAGTTGGTGCATTGTACGCACTAGGTTTTCATCTCCATATCTAAATATTTCTCCTCTTGCTGCTTTATGATTACTTAAGCTCTTGATAATTCAACTCACTTCCGCTATAGTTGGTTCCTCAAGCATAATGCCGTCTTCAGCAGGGTGGAATTGAGTTTCTAGCTGCCCATCGTTAAGTAGGTCTGAGAAATACTCTCCCATCTGTGCAGAATCACTCGCTCCTCCCCAAGTAGAGTACCATTGCTTGCTTTACAAAATGTTGTTCTCGGTTCAAAACCCTTTCTGATGCCTTTCAATCCTTGATACATTTTTCTGACCTGATTGTGATTTTTACATTCCTGAGTTTGTTGAAATTTCGCTTTCTCTATTTCTCTTTTCTTCCGCCTGCATACTTTCTTGGCACTCTTTCTCGCTTCCGTGTATCTTAGCTTAGTACTTAGTATTTCTCTTTGCAGTTTCTTCTGTCTTGCTCGCTTTCTCTGTTCAAGAGAGTCAATACATTCTTGATCGAATCATAACTGGGCTCTTCTTATATG
This sequence comes from Adranes taylori, assembly GCA_009867245.2. Taxonomy (NCBI): domain Eukaryota; kingdom Metazoa; phylum Arthropoda; class Insecta; order Coleoptera; family Staphylinidae; genus Adranes; species Adranes taylori. Next base: position 7,845 of record WYDF02069875.1, read on the forward strand.
CTTGTATCCCACTGTTCGAGTTGCTGCGTTGACTGCCGCTGTGTTGACTACTGTTTTAATTCATGCCAGCATTCCTGTCCAGCACAGTTCCTGCTTCCCCAGCTCTTGGTAAGGATCTATCTAGCTCCTGTTGGAATCGAGTTCTACTTTGTTCATCAGCTAACAGCGGTGCAACTGTCAGCTTCTTAATTCTTGTTCTTCGGAAAAGTGTGATAATTTGTAGAGAAACAAATCCAACAGATTGGGTTAATAATATTATGACAATTCAAAAGTCATTGAGAAGTGTTTGAAGAAGAACCATTTTCAAATACCATCACCTGAAGAAATTCTAAGTGATTTATCAGGTAAACAAGTTTCTCAGTTTTGGATCTAAAGGATTAATTTTATCAAATACCTTTAGTTAGATGAACAAAGTTCAAAATATTGTACTTTTGCTATTCCAATAGAAAGTTACAAGTTTTTATGCTTGCCTATGGGTATTAATACTTCAGCAAGTTGTTCAAAGAAAAAATATAGAAATTTTTGGGAGTATTTCAGGAGTAAAATATACATTGATGATATCTTTATAGCTGGAAGTAGTGAAATATAACAAGATAGGATCTTAAAAGAGATATTAACTGTGGCACAAAAATATGGTATTATTAATAAAGAAAAGTTTCAATATAAATGTGAACAGGTTAATTGTTAGATTTATCGTCAATAACAGCTTAGAGAGTTAAAAAACAATAGCAGTTGGCATTGGAAAATAATCTATCAAAATACAGTTCATAATACTTTTAAAGAAAAAGAGGGCTACGGTGCTATGTTATTACATAATAGCATATGCATCTAGAGCAATGGTCGCCAAACTTATGAAGTTTCTGAGCTACCGTACCCTTTTTAAGTCCTACTGTGAGCTACCAACCAAAAGAACTATTAATTATTTTTTTATTGCATAGATACGTACATTTCTCGTAAATATGAAAATCAATTTTAATGAAATTAAATTGTACATAAGAAAGAAATTGAAGTGTAGTTAGTAATGAATAACAAATGTAAGGTTTGATTTTTTGACTTTAATAGATTTATTAACTTTAATGAGACGGATGGAACCCTTTTTTGTCATCAACAAGTTTTTAATGTTAGGAGAGTAGGTACTGGCAGTCATTCAAATAGAGTTGCCCATGTGTTCATCAGTGAGCCTGCTTCTGTACTGATTTTTAATAAATTTCATACTGGAAAAAGTAACTTCACACATATAGTTGAGCTGAACATTGTCTTTACTTTGAGACCAACCCGGATCAAAATTGGTTATTTTTCTTTAGGAACAAGAGGTCAAATATTTTCAGAGTGTGTAGAAAGGGATTCTACAGATAAAAATCATTTTGAAAATCAATGAGTTCCAACTCCACTGCAGCATTCTCTTCTTGAAAATCAAAATGCTCCATGACACAAGTAGAGAACTGAAATAATTTCAACGTATTGTTTGCTGTTGTAAGGATGCGTTGAAGACCTTTGCTTGTCAAGGGTTTGTTTCAAACAGGTTAAGTGTTTGTATTCACCTTGGATGATATTTTTCTCCCACAGTTCCAGCTTTTTTGAGAATGAAGCAATATCTGAAATTGTTCCGCCTTGAACCTTTAGGGTATTTAACTTTTCGGTGATGTCTACGAAGAAAGCAAAATCCTGCAGCCAAACTCGATCTTCTAGTTCACGGAAGGATTCGCCTTGTTCTTTCAGAAATTCTACTAAGGCAGGACGCAACTCGTGAAAACTTTGTAAAACTCTGTCTCTACTCAGCCAACGAACTTCCGTTTGAAGCAGTAGATCACCATAGTGGCAATCTAGCTCATCAGTCAGGACTCTGAACAAACGTCTCTGAATTGTATGTGCTCTAACTAATTTTGCCTGTTTTCATTACATTGTTCGCACTTAAAAACTTTCCATACAGTGACTGCTGGTGATAAGACAGAAATGATAATACAGAAATTTCGGAAAGCTGTTGTCTTTACAACAAAAGTTTATGAATTCCTTCTCTCTGCCTACCATCGCTGGAGCTCCATCTGTTGCTAAGCCCACCAAATTATTTGTAGGAATATTTTCAGACTTGATAAGATCTTTTATTGCTAAAAGTATGTCCTTTCCTGTAGTGCGTCCTGTTAACGGTATAATCTTTATCAGCTCCTCTCTTATTTCGAGATTATCAAAAAACAAGTTGCATGAAGGAGTAGCTGCAGCGATCAAAGTCAGTTTTCAGTTGTGAGGTAACGTCAGAACGGATGTCCTCAACCCTTCTCATTACCGTCCTTGCAGAAAACTGTACAGATTTAAGAGCATTACTCCGTTTTATTTTTGAAACTATCAAATAATGCATCTGCAGCTTCTAAAAATGCTGTTTTGATTATCTCACCGTCTTCCTATGGTTTCTTATTCTGTACAATAATATTTGAAACACGGAATGAAGCCTCAGTTGCTGCTTTATTGTTGTTTAATGATCGTAAAAAATTGACTGTTGAGCATTAAGGTTAGATTTTAGCTGCCTTACCTTTTCTTCCCTTAGAACAGAATTCAGTGGGAAATCTTTTCACTCGCTGCGTGAACGGTTTGGAAGTGACGTTCGACGTTCACTTTCTTTCCAACTGATACACTTGCATGACACAGTAAACACACACATTTATCCTTTACCTGGGCATAGAAGTAATCGATTTCCCATTCCGGATGAAAGTGATAAGTTTTTAGCTTTTTGCTTGAACACGCCATCATTAGAACAAATCTAGCTTAGTATCAATGCGTAAATCAAACTATCCAAGTTAGCAAATGTGTAAAATATACAGACGAAAAACATAACGTGCACAACCTCACGCGTATACGCGTAGATGAGACTAACAATGGCAGTTGCGCGGGAGAAATAAGCAGTCGTCAGCGTCAGCTCAGTGGAGGAATCAAGGTTACCAACCGTAGTTTAACGCATTCTACCGAAAATGTTCTCGCTCGCGGCGTTATTAGTAGCTCGCGATCGACGATTTGGCAACCTCTGATCTAGAGTTTTGTCTGATTGTGAAAAACGTAATCAGAACATTTCAAATTCTTTGTGTGACAGAAATATATTTAACATCACACAAAAGTTGGCCAATCTGCAGAAGTAGAAAGGGAAATTGGTACTATAGTTTTTGTATGTGAGAAATGTAATTACTACATTAATGGTAGGTAAGTACTGGTGGAAACAGACCACAAACCCTTAATATTGTTAAAAAAGATATTAATAAAGTCCGCACTAGGTTACAAAGAATTATGTTTCGATTAATTAAATATGAAATTAAAGTTTCATATTTACCAGGTAAACAGATGTTTGTTGTAGATACTTTGTCAAGGGCTTGTTTGAAAGATAGAGTTAGGGATATCTACGTTATACATAGCTTGCGTCATCATGTACTATTATCTGATGGTCAACGAAAAAAGTTCGTAGATGCAACTAAAAATGATCCTACCCTGCAAATGGTTAAAAATTATTCCTGGAGATTGGCCTAATAATACAAGCAAATAATCATTAGAGTTTAAAAAGAATCATTGTATCGTTGTACTCTTAACCGCGCGAGCCTCGAGCCTTCCTGGGACCGAGGACCATCCGCAGTTAACGTCAGACCGAGTCGACTGCGTAC
>WYDF02069886.1:0-11482 GCA_009867245.2 Adranes taylori
TTGTCGGGAGGTCTCATATAGCCATTCCAGCATTTTTCTGGCATTATCGATACGGTCTGCTATTAAAACTATGTCGTTGGCGAATCTCAAATTTCAACATTTCACCATCGATGTTTATGCCGAGATCATTCAAGAACAGTAGTAAACAACTTGGGGGAAATAGTATCTCCCTGCCGAACACCTCTTTCAATCCGGAACTTTTTAGTGTCTTCTTGAAGAACGCTTTTTCATAATCTACGTAAACCTTAAACCTAGTTAATAATAAATTAAAATAGTATCAATATTAATATTGAAATTCTGTTATTATTCTGTTGATTGAGTTTGCCGGGACCATACAACTAATTTGATTGAAGTACAATTATGTTAAAATAACTGAACATTTGCTAGAATTAAGCTATCTTGACTATTGAAAGTACGTAAAGTGGATACAGTAGAACTAAATTTAAATGCTTTACTATTTTCTACTTTACAACAGTGAGCCACATGATCCAAATTGTGCAACTGAAGCGAATATTAGCATAAGTAATAACTAATAAATAAAACTTATATATTATAAAATATTTAAATTAAATGGTAAAATATGGCTAGCATCAGATACTGTTTTTCTTTAGAATCTAGTAAAAAATAAAAGCAAAGTTTTATAAAACTTTTTTCCAGTATGATAAATATATTTCATAAAAGTATATAAGTTCGTTGCGAGCATCAGGCCGAGAGAGATTTTAAAACTAGAGTTCCGCAGATCTTAAGCTGATTACAAGTGTAAATTGAGATAAGTCCTGGCCATATTTATGGCCTTTACATGAGGCGGATAAAGTTAAATGTACTAAGGTTGCCAACTAATCTTGGTTACGTTAATGATTTTTATGTGAAGAATGGCCAAATAACGTAAACCATCTGAGAGGCCTATTGTAAAATTTATAATATCCAAAGAAGCTGTATAAATTTAATACCCTATAAATCACCTACCCATGAATCCCTTGGTCCCCATATTTGCCTACGGCGCGGACAGCAGAGCTGTCCGCTTTGCCGTGCTCAACACGCCCGCACTTGCCACATTTATCGAAAAATTTTAACCGGGGTGTCTAACGTGCGCAACCTTGAATCTGTCTACGCACGAATTTGCCAACTCATGAGTCCCCCGGTCCCTATATTTGCTCTGCTGTCCGCGTTGCAACAGCCTGCGGCAGCATTATAGATCCTGCAGCCGGTATAAATTATCTTTCACTCGTAGGGGGAGAACCTGTACTGTGGTAACATGAATAGTTTTTCATACCTTGTTTTATATTCATTGTTACGTAGTGCAGAAATACTCAAAATGTATGTGTACAGAACATAGAACTGAATAAATATATACAGCATATAGAGTAAAAATTTTCTCACTTTTAACTATTGGTCTACAACTTGTGCGATGTTCCAAATTAAAGACAGTACGAATGAATCTTTCATCAACTCATATCAACGTATTGTTTCTATGGCAAAACATATGCCAATATTGTAATTGTTGTAGACGTCTTAGAAAAGTTGGGAAGCGCCGGAGTTGTAGACATGGTGATCATTCTACCTGTAGTTGATGATCAAACCTACGAGCAAAAATTTCGATGAAAATAATCAACAAGTGATTCCACTTGAATTACTTGTTGATTATTTTCATCGAAATTTTCCTGGACAGAGAGATGGTTGTACCTGGATGTACCTGTATAGATACTGGATGTACCTGGATAGATAGAACTTCATATCGATGATAACGAGATATCTGATAGAGACTCAGATAGTGATATTCTGCTTTCTATATTGAAGCAACGTATTTAGAAAACGAAAATATTTGAACCCAAATAGACGAAACATCAGACGAAATAATGAACATCAGCATGGCACGTACAAAGGCTGTAATGAAAGAATAGCTGGAGGGGCTAAATCCTGTCGAAGTATTTGAAAACTTGATAGCGATGTTTTAAATCTGATTGTCGAACAAACTAACACTGGTTTTAGTATACACTGCCGATATAAAGACCTTCATATGGCTATTATTGTTTTCTGTATATCATAAGCTTCCTCGCAACAGATTTTGTTGGAATTTGGATGAAGATCTGACGTTCCATTAGCTGCTTGCTATTTAGATATAGAAAACTACATCTGAATAAATCAGATAAAATGATCAAAATCCGTCCTCTTCTTAACACCCGAAATCGGAAATTCCAATAGTGGGGAATACTTTGCGAATCGCTATCGATCGATGAAGTAATGGTCGGTTATTTGGGCTCATTCCTCTATACATTTCGCCCGGAGTAAACCAGTTCGGATTGGTTTCAAATATTGGATGTTATGCAGTAACTCCTGATATGGCTTTGCCTCTGACACTTACTGTGGCACAAAGAGGTAGCTGCTGAAGAAATGAAACTGCCATTGGGTTCGACGTTAGTACTAGAACTTCTAGATGCTAATGCAGTCCGAACAGATAAAATGTTTTTTCGATAATTTTTATCAGCTATAATACGTTACTATTGGACATGGAGGTAGAGATAGGTTAAAAACGCAACTCCTAGAAAGTACGCAAATACAACTACTAATGTGATGAATATTTTTATATGAATGTGTCAATCCTGCCAACACAAGAAGAGTAAAAAGTTTCCAAACCTATATTACTTTCAGAAATGAATAGCCGTTGCGCAGGTAGACCTAGTATATATGCAATCACAACAAGATCATGAGTTTAAGTCATTATGGTGTATCGGTTTAGGACCTGTAATGAAGCACGTTACTGAGCAATTAAAAGTATCTATAAATTACGTAACTATTCTTAATAAATAAACGAAATCGATTAAATAAATAGGACTTGGGAACCCTAATTGATAATGAATTTAAAGGCATTGATTATTTGTAAATAATAAAGTCACCAAAGTGCCTCGTTCTCATACAATGCATACCATATATTACATTAATCAGAGCGAGATAAACTGCCGCTCGCTTTGCTCTGCCACGCTGTATTGTGTGTTGTTCTGATAGCACACACATTGTCTACGTTTAATTTGAACTGCGTTTGTTGTATGTAATATGCTGGCTGGCCCCGTTCATGCGTACGTTATAATATACCGCGCTGCTACCGCTGTCTGCTGCGTTCTATTGTAACACGTGGGAATGCCGTTAACAGAATAATTGTATGTTACATCGTCAGGCTGGATAATATATTTTAAACACATTAAGTAAATGATAGAACAAGTATCACAAATCTTGTTTAGCTATAATAATTTATTTTGTTAAAAAATAAAACAAGCCATTAATTACATTTTACTTCCAATGTACTTTTATATCTCCTCCATTCTTTTCTTCAGATCAGAGTTTGACGTTTCCAAGGAAAAGTTTTTGAGTATTGAACAGGCTGAGGAAAGCATTTCTGTAAGAACTGCTGCTAGACAAACTGCCTTAGGAAAAGGTCAAGGATTTGTACGTTGCGTATGCGAAAAGACGTTCAACAAAATCAGATGTTTCTGCGAAAAGAAGGGCAAATTAGAAGGCCAAGAAGGCCAAACTCTAAGTGTAACTCTAAATAGAGGAACAATAGATGAAACTGTACGCAAAAGAAAAAAAAACGAATTTTGAGGAAACCCTAACCATACTTCTGACTACATAAATCGCTACTACCAACTATGAGAAAGGAGCACACTCACACAAAAAAAAACGAATTCCCACTTCTTTCTAACACAGAGCGCGCTGTAAAGAAAATTTTTCAAATACTTTTAAAACGACTATAAAATTTTGCGGCTAAACTCATTCAACTCAGGAAAAAGGTTTTTAAGTCTTATAATAACAAGTTTACAAGCTCGCTATATGATACATTAATAACTTGAAGTACCTTTTAAAGTAATTTGTATGCTAGCGTTTATGGGATCTTCCTTATATTATGTCAAAATATGAATACTGATTTTTTTTAAAGTTGTTGAAACATGTAGGTATTTTGTTTAAGTGCGTAGATATAGATTATGTTTTAGGGCAACCACATTAAGGATATATAACGCACGTAGGTCATTTGTACCCTTGAAAAAAATATCTTCAAGATTCAGTAAATAAATTGTCGCTTGTATAAAAATTCAATTAAGGGCGAAATACATGAACTCTATGCCCAATTAAAACAAGTCTTGACGGTTACGAAGAAACATGAAGTCAACAAAATTATGGACGATTTTAATGCAAAATAGGGAACGGATTAGTAGATGAGGTGATGGGGGAGAATATGGGGTCGGTGAGAGAAACGATCGCGGACAAACACTGATCGCCTTCTGTCAGGAAGAAAACCTAGTCCCCATGAATACATGGTTCACCCTGTCGAAGAGGCGAAGGTATACGTGGATATCTCCATGTTGTTAGGAATCATATAGTGAACAAACGTTACACATAATGGTGCACAAACGTTACAGAAACGGTTAATACAGATCCTGGAGGAGACATTTATTCTGAGCACATTCTCCTGTAAGGAATAATTAGGGTTAAACTCAAATGCATTCAAGCTGTATGGAAAAAGAACCCAAATTTCAGGTGTTAAAGAATACAAAAAGAAAACGTAAATAGATAAGAAAAGCACTCAATCAAATCAACAGATAAAACTCACAACTGATGCAACTTATTCCAATATAAGAAATTTGGGAATCCTTGAGGAACATCTGTATTGAAGTCCAAAACGAAATTATGGATCTTATGGATAAAAGGAGGGAATATAAAAACCGAAACCCTGAGAATACAAGGTGATAAATAAGAAAATTAGGAAACCCATGAGGAGAGCGAAAGAGAAGTCGATGGAGGAACGGTGTCAGGAAGTGGAAGAATTACATTGGAACTCGGTATTTTAACATGTGCAAGACAGTCAAGGAGTTTACAGGGAGAAAGTTTACACGAACACTGTGACTAATAACAGACAATAACCGTATATTAACGAAATAAGGAGGATTGGAAGAGAAATGAATAAGATATATCGACTTATCAGAGATCGCTCACGTTGAATTCGCCTTGAACATGCTACTAACAGAAGTTTTCCTAAAACAAGCGGAAGTTGGTAATGTCCGAGGACCTGACGTAACATTGTCTACAACTCCTGAATCATGCTAATACTTTAAGATTGAGTAATTTAATTAACTCCATCGATACGGGGAATATTCCAAAAGATTGCTTTGCCACAGAAACCAAATGCAACTAGATGTGAGCAGTACCGACTTTTTAGCATGATCAGTTACGCCTTAAAAATAACGCCTAAAATAATTCAGAACAGAATACGAAATAAAGGTGAACAGGATATCAGCCAAGAACAGTTCAGTTTTAGACAAGGATTTAGAACTCGAGAAGGACTGTTCAGTCTGAGAGTTTTACTACAAAAATGTAGACGTGTACTTATGTTTCATAGCCTATGAGAAGGCCTTTGCTCGGGTTAAACACACGCACTTGATTAACACATTTCGAAATGTAGACCTCGACGTGAATAGTGCCAAATTTATTAAAAATCTGTACTGGGAAAAAGTGGCATCGATACAGGTAAATAACAAGAAAACCAATGAAATATGAATACATAAAGGCATGCCCCAGGGATGCGTTCTCTCATTTTTAACCAGTGTTCAGAGTGTATACTTCGAAGAGCCTTGGAGTGCTCTACGGGCGGTTTGTAAGTCAACGGAAGAACCATCAATAACCTGAGGTATGCCGATGATACCGTAATAGCCGCAGATTCAGCAGAGGGTCCTCAGCACCTTGTGAATGACCTAGTTAGGGATGAACCGCTTAGTAGGAATACTCGGAACCACTATGAGCTCCACCCATTTCCCGTTCTACATAGAAGTATTGCTTGCATTACCTGATTACATCTATTATGTTCTTCTACATTTTTCGAGCGGCCTTAACAGCATTCACGGCTTTTGCAATGCCATCAGCACTACCTGCCAATGCACCAAGGGCACTAAGTTCAGCAAATAATGGTATTACATGTAAAAGCATCCTGTATTAGATATTGAAATTATTTGCGGAGTTCGTATATTTTGTTCACCAACAGCTTCTTGTAGAGCTATCTTTGAAGCTACTAATGCCCTCAGCGCCTTGTGAATGACATAGTCAGAGTGACAATTTAGGAATAAGTATTAATGCAAGCAAAGCAAAAACTATCTTCATTTCATGTTCATAGTCAAGTTTATGAGAAACCAATACACCAGGGAAGACCAAATTTGGATATCTTGGATGCTAACAAATGATTTAAATCCCAAAATTGAGATACGAGCCCGCATTTAAATGGCCCGAACCGTACTTCTTAGAATGAAACACCATCTGACAGAAGCCACACACTTTCCTTGAACACCCGTATCGTCATTAATGGTACATGTGTATCAGGTCACGGCATATGTCAATAATGAACGGAGATAGAGAATTATTGACTTTGATGACAAAACAAAAAACTTGCTACTTGGGACATATCTAGAAGGGTTCAAGATATGAATTTCGTTGATTGTGGACGGAAGGTCAAATTGAGGTTCATGTTTGAAGAATATTCGACAGGTCAGGACATTCACATGCTGCTAAGAACTGCATAAAATCGGGAAGAATTTGCGATGTTTACCTGTCCAACTGCAGTAATGGAGTGGCACTAGAAAAAGAATAGGATGTTTCTTTAGAGTTCTAAAAATGTATCTTTCTATTTCTCTTAACATTGTAAACAGGACAATAGACTTTAATAATAGATGAATTTTATGCATAACATTCAGTGTAGTACTGTATATGTAAAACACAAAATGACGGACAATAATTTCTGAAAACGTTATTAATAAAATAGTATATGAAAACTAATACATTATTCATATCGAAAATTAAGAATCACGTTTCTTTAAGAGATTTTAGAAAATGCGAAATCACCCCCTTTAAGTCCATCGATGCACAAACCCTGTTTGTGCGCTTAACAAAACACTTTATGTCATCTATGATCCCTCGTAACGCCCAAGTTGATGCGATTTTTTTTACTTCGTTCGTTTGCTTTTGTACATACATACATACAATAAAGCCCGGTGCTCGTTCATTTTTCGTGTCCGTCCAGAATCCAGAATCCTCGTCGCTCGACTTTTGAGGGTTGTTTATGTAATGTAAGCTAACCTCCTAACTCCCCACTCCAGTCACTTCCTGTACGGAAATGTGCGTCATTTGTCTTCATATGTTGACGTCCTGTAGAAAAAATATCCCGGCCCATTACATTTCTCATCTTTATAGGTTCGAGATGTTGAGATAATTTTGTTTTACCTTATATTATGTAAGTATATACTTGATATACAATTTGTTCTCATTTTTAAGTTAAAGTTATTTCTATCCTTTCTACGAAACAAGTAAACGTAGCTATTGGATTAAACATTTAGAACTTTCAATTTGTAACTTCAATTTTCAGCCTACTAATTCGCAAACTTTTCATATTTGGCCAGTGCTGGATTTCCGAGTAAACACTACAAGCACATGCTGACAGCGGCAATTTTTTAGGGGCGTCAAATTTCTAACACCTAGGTATTTAATTTGGTATCACAAAATTAAGGTCGTCAAAAATTGGGGTCAACGAAAATTGCGGTAAATTGCAGAAAAAAGGACCCTTAGTTGCAATATTTATTTATTTTTATAACTTGGGAGGCTGTCGATGAAAGCTTTACCTTTATCCTTCAAATTTGTTCTAGACAAAGTTTACCTTTACTTTGACGTGTTTAAAAACAGTAGTTTCAACATCGCCATTTTTTTTTAAATTTTGAAATATTTGTTTTTCAACATCGTCGTTTTTTCTCACTTTTGAAATATTTGTTTTTCCGTTTTTCAATTAATCTAGTCTTTTTAATCTAATTTATTAATACTAGGGCTGTTCTCTTTCCGCTGAGCCTAGCAACGTAAAACACAGTTTATTTACAAAAAACATTTAATTATAATTTTCAAAGTATTCTCCTTCACAGTCAATGCATTTTTGCATCCGCGAAAACCATTCTTGAAAACATTTTTTCCAATCTTCGGGCCACAGTTTGTTTATTTCATTTATAAACGCAACAACCGCTTCTTCGACCGATGTGAAACGTAAACCCCGTAATTCATCTTTTACCCGCGGAAATAAGAAGAAATCACCAGGTGCTAAGTCTGGACAATACGGGAAATGACCCATTATTTCTAAGTTTTGGGCATTCAAATACTCATTTGTTCGAGCAGCAGTGTGAGCCCGAGCATTATCATGATGCAAAATAATCCTTCCTCTTGGATGTTTTTCGCGAACCTTTTTTAGTACCTGAGTTGATTTTTTTTTTATTGTTTCTTTTCTTCGGGATAGCAGTATACCCATGTTTCATCACCTCTGAGATGATGTGGTACACTAAATTAGACGATCCACAGTCAAAGCGATCTAGTGTAGATCGGCACCATCTCACACGGTGCTCTTTTTGAGCTCAAGTTATGGGCAATCCACCGAGAACAAAGCTTACGGAAATATTTGTGTAAAATAGTGTTAATTGCTTTTACATCAATCTTTAAAGTTGCTTGAATGTTTCTGACAGAAATATACCGGTCCTCTTTAATCATGTTCCGAATAAGATCATTATTTTTTTTTGTAACCTCCGTTTTTGGCTTAGGAGCTCGAAAACTGTCATTTAAGGAAAGTCGACCGAGTTTAAATACATTGTACCATCGCTTTACGGTAGCGAAGGAACAGGTCTTATCACCAAGCACTCGATTGATCTCCTAAACACTTTCTTACCGTTTTAAGCCACGCTTGAAATTGTAATAAATCACAGCCCGATAATGCTCCTTGTTCATTTCCATTACTTATTGGCGAAAGGATTATTTTTAACTTATGTAACTTACAAGCAATCACGTTTATTTGACAACTGTCATTTGTAAACAACTAGATTCAAATGTGAAACAAAATTTGTTACAAAAAGATCACCGTCTACTAGATAGGCTCAGCGGAAAGAGAACAGCCCTCGTTGCAAATTGCAAAACTAATTCGTAAATTAATGAAACTATTGGCTGTTTTACAAGCAGGATGTCCTTGGAATTCAATTCCAAAGCAAAGAAAAACATGCAGTTTTTGTGACTTTAAAGCTGAAGATAGTATAAAATTGATCACGTCCAACGCAGCAATTCAATTTGAAATAAAAATCATCGCATGTGGACAGCTAAATTTATTTAATAAATCATTCGCTTATATCCGCCAACGTTTCGATCTTAATTCAAGATATTCATCAGGACTAAGAAAAACAACAACTACCATATAATACCATATAATAGTAATAAATCTTTCGAATACATCCGTCAACAATTCGATCTTAATTCAAGATCTTCAACAGGCCTAAAAGAAACAACAACTACCATTTTCGTTAAATTTTTACATTTGAATGTTTCTTCTTGAGATGGCACCAACACTTCAGTAATGAAACCAGTTCACCTCCATCGAATCTGTTGAAAAAAAATCTCTAACATTTTATTCTATAACATTTTCGAACGGATCGTTATGGGATTTTTTCAAGAAAATAGATCTTTATTTGGAGTTGAAGCGATTGTACTACTGTTCCGCTTGCACTTCTTGGTGCCATCTCAAGAAGAAACATGCGAATGTAAACAATCAACAAATATGCTAGTTATTGTTTCTTCTAGTCCTGATGAAGATCTTGAAATAAGATCGAAACGCTGATGGATGTAATCGAAAGATTTACTAAATAAATTTAGCTGTCCAAATCTGACGATTCTTCGAAATTGAATTGCTGCGTTGGACTTGATCAATTTTATACTATAACAATTACGAACGGATCGATATGGAGTATTTTCAAGAGATTAAATCTTTGCATGGAGCTGTACCGGTTGCATTACTTCAGGCTTGGTGCTATCTCAAAAAGAAACAAGCGAATGTAAAAACTTAAAGAAAATGGTAGTTGTTGTTTCTTTTCGTCCTGATGAAGATCTTGAATTAAGATCGAATTGTTGACGGATGTAATCGAAAGATTTACTAAATAAAATCAGCTGTCCAAATCTGACAATTTTTATTAGAAATTAAATTGCTGCATTCAACTTGATCAATTTTATACTATAACATTTTCGAGCGGATCGTTATGGGGTTTTTTCAAGAGATTTGATCTTTGGATGGAGCTGAACTGGTTTGATTACTGGAGGGTTGGTGCTATCTCAAGAAGAAACATGCGAATGTAAGCAATCAACAAATATGGAAGTTGTTGTTTCTTTAGTCCTGATGAAGATGTTGAATTAAGATTGAAACGTTGACGGCTATAATCGTAAGATTTACTAGATAAATTCAGCTATTCAAATCCGATGATTTTTATTTCAAATTGAATCACTGAGTGGAACGTAATCAATTTTATACTATAACTATTTCGAATGGATCGTTTATGAGATACAAATGATCAGATACAAATGATCAGCTATAATATAAATAGCAGCAAGCGCTGTATATTCTTTTTATTCGTTTTAGTAGTTAATGAATTAGCATACCATGTAGTACTAGAGTTTAGTTTATTATAATATATCAAGCAACCATCTTAACTTTGAGGCATTGATTTAAATCAGTTAATTAAATGTTATAAATAGCAAATAAAGCATAAACCATTATTGTTCATCTTGCATAATGAGTTTAATAAGTATAGTGTAATAAATAAGAAAGAATTTAACAAGTAAACCGATCGCTTAGACTTGGCAATCATAAATTAAGGAAATTGAATAATTAACGTAACTAAAGAATTGCTTTATCTTGGCAAATTATAAATGTATTAAGAATCATTTAGATTATATTGAAAGTAAGAAAATAAAATAAGTGAAATAAAATCAAAAACTTTAATTTGTAAAATAATTTTCAAAATAAATAATAATTTTTTTAAGAAGATTCACTGGCGTGACATCTTAAATTGAGCAAGAGTTAAGCCCTCCTTATGTAAATTGTTATATATGCGAATATATATATATATATATATATATATATAATATTTTAAATAAGCACTATAAGCAAATAAGATATGCAATGAACAGGCCAAATTCACAAGCGCATAAATTGATATGTTATGATGCGTAAATGCGAGATTCACATGGCTTTGGGACTAACTTTCTAGATCAAAGTTGCCTCTGTCATCACAAAATATTTTCTAAATAAAATAGTTTCACAATATCACACCTGAATTGCCATTGGCACAGATTAAAAACGGTGGTCACACATACATAACACAAATACCTCTGGAAGCTTCTGCCGGCTAATACACTACACAAATGACTCGATCTGTCTAGTTAAACGAGTGTACAAACAATTAAGGGTATTAACCTTTCTTAATTCACTCTAAGGATACTTCCAAATTTACAACTAATCTTACGTGATACACGAGTGTCTAGCCGCCGCCCCCCCCCCCCGCCCGTATTTACTACCCTCAAATACTAAAAAACCCCAATCATTAATTATTAAAATCAGCCGAAGTAAGCTAATTTCCGATGTACCTCGGAAAATCAATAA
>WYDF02069897.1:0-39259 GCA_009867245.2 Adranes taylori
TATATATATATATATATATATATATATATATAGGCACTACGTAAAGTACCTACAGTATAACTAATAGAAATGGAGACTTAATGTTTAGCATGTTTAATGCTTGAATTAATCATAGACTTTTTAACAAGTACGTAATGAGCCTAATTGAAATGAAATCAAAATAACTTCTTCGCGTTGACATGCAAACGCAACGCATTAGTTCACTCATCTCAATTTTTTTACCAAGTGAATGAATTATGCTAAGCAAATGTGGGAAATATGTTATTTACGAAACAAAAACTAATAATAATAAAATAGGGAACGAAAATGAAAAAAAAAATATGTTGGCAGGTAACAACGTGAGTTAGGTCGACAGCGTCACATAAATACAGTTAGATTACATAATTTACGTCGACTTAATGACCTGTAATCATAGAAATTACGCGTGACTCGTAAAATAAATTTCACTACATTTTCGTTCACGTAATTGTGTGTTAATCTTAGCGGTGATTTTAAAACTAGCGATCAAATTAATCACATTTTATGATGATTCTACAGTTTTATTTTTTATTATTATAAGTCAATATTCAATTAGTTCAGTATGATTGATTAATTTTACAATTCGATGACAAAATGTTAAAATAGAATTTTATCATAACCTTAATCGAAATTATTCAAATTATTCAACCTTTAACTACGGCCTACAGGGTACACATACAGTACACCACTCTTATAACATTGTTTGCCGTTTCTGTAAACTATTGTCTGCGTTAGAATCACTTGATCTAACCTTAGTGTCAGTGGCAGTCTGTTTCAGTAGCAACGTGATTATCGTGCGAAAAAGCGTAGTTTTTAGTAAAATTTCTGCGAGGTAACTTCAGTATGATATTATTGAAACTACGGTTGAATGTACAAATTTGCAAATTCCAAAGATACGAATTATGACTGGCACGGACTGGCTAGATACATAACAAAATCTGAAATCATGACGTTTGTATGATTATTACTACTTGCAGGAACTGAGAAGCGAAACGACACGCACTTTCTTGAACCGTGGGCCAAGGATGGAACCGGTACAGAAATATTCAGGGCGTGCATGAGTGCTGATAGGTTTTTATTATTGCTTCAAAAACCGTAATTTAACATGTGACAACTGGTAGTCAAGTTATCCGTTGGCCATTCATCTTTTAAAAGATAAAATAAGAATAGTTGGCACACTAAGAAAAAATAAACAGCAGCTGCATTGGCGTTCTTACCAAATAAGAACGCCATTTGCATTTCATAAATAGGTTGCTGTAGTGTCCTATGTCCCCAAGAAAAATAAAGCAGTCACTTTGTTATCCCCATGCATAATAATTCTGCAGTAGATCCTGAAACAGGAAAACCAACAAAATAAGTTTATCAGTTAGTAAAGCAAACACATTTATAGGAGTTGAATGAACAAAAAGTAACAATATTAAAGAAACAAATTGAAGTACACAAACATTTGTTATCGGCGTATTATATATAGCCTCCAACAGAGTCGATAACTGGAATAAAACAATCAATAAACAATCATTAGATAATTAATACAATAGAAATCAATCAAACAAATAAATCAAGAATGAATAATTATTAAAAATAATTAAACGAAGAAAAGTTATACGGTGTATAACCTCGCAGAGTTTTTTTGCAATAATATCGAACGAGGCAGGAAAACGTCAAGAACATTGAACCCTGTATATAGAGAGAGGTAGAAGAGAGGCATGTAGAAACCACTGGTGCAGAACTTAAAGGCATTAGCGTCAGAGAGGATTAAAAGTGATTGATAGTTTCCTTGCACATGTGTGTAAATTGGGCGCCTGTTTTTCGACGTTTGCCTATTTTAGTTGATAGAAGCGTTGCCACCACCATTCCTGTATTCGACATTGGAAGGGTGTAGCCGATCGCACATTAAGTCTGATTAGAGAACGTCTTATGATATCATAGGTTTTCGCTGGGGGTGCATCACAATATTGTTCTTTAAGACTCCTAACGTATAATAGAACTATCTTATTGGTAGAAACTTTTCACCTCCTAAAGATTTTGGGGGAAATTTCTTTCAGGCTACGCCTAAGTGTCTTCGGCGAAGCCAACCACCAGAAGTAGCTAATTCCATATAAAAGAAACCACTCAAGCCAGCGGTAATCCCTTAAGACGTATTTAGTGCTTTGTCTGATTGTCTTCGAGTGAGCCAAACTCGCACGATTTAATCAGTATAATTTTCGTAAACGTTAAAACTTGACATTTGACAGCTAGCATAGTGTAAAGAACGGTTTATTCTAGTAAGCGCCAATAGAACAAGTCGTTTATTTGATTTAAAATTTTAAATCAAAATCATCATCGACATCTCCATTTCAAAAGCTAAGAATCACGCCACACGTAGAATTTCAGCTGAATCTTTCGAAATCCCTAGTCACAATTATCTAATCTTTAATTTTTTTCTCGCTCACACATATCCCTATTCCTCTCCGTGTATCTACGATTCCAATGAAGAAACCAAGAGGAGACCGACGTCAGGGAAGCTAAATAGTCTACTTAGCGACGAACCAACCGCATCCACGAGCCGACGAGTCAGTGGCTCCACGAATCAGCGTCAACGGGTCGACATCGCAACGGGTCGACATCGCCAAACCGACAGCACCCGAAATCGAACAACCAGATCGGCTCCATTCATTAAACTTGCCCTCCATCCATTAAACTTGCTCACGCACGCCCTCCATCCATTTCGTCCGACAACGTAGTATTAACTTCTCCAACATTCACACACAGGCTTCATCAATTCTTTCAGATATCAAATATCATTTTTATATCTAATTCGCTAAAATATGAGCTTTGATTTTCTTAAAAAAGATTGAAAGAAGCTACGCTAGCCTAACTATTGTGCATTGTAATTAGAGTCAAACAAATCTGTCAGTCATATAACGAGCGCGATTAGAGCCATTAATTTATTAGAAATACTAAATCAATAAAATTCAAGTTAAGGCAAGTATATAGACTAAAAATTAATGCTTGCCACCTCGAAATCTGTTGTTTGTATTGTAATCACCTTAAATATAACTTCAAATTACAATGGGCCGTATTTAGCCCGAAGTGAAAATACATATCTAAAGTTTCAAGCATGAGCATTTATGTTGTAGAAAAATTATTATAGTCCATTAGACATAAAGATAATTAAAACAATTAGAAGCTATTACATATTTTGGTGCCCAACGTGGTGAATCCTATAACACACTACGATAAAATAAAAATGTATTTAGTGTTTTGTGGGAATCAAAAAGAAAATAAAAATGGAATGAGTCGATTCAAAGATTTTAATTAATTTGCATAACGTTATACACGATTCAGCGCATACATTTAAACCAACGTTTGACTATTATATGCCGGTTAAAGTACCTAGATAGATAGTTTGAATAATTGAGTCTGTTGATTTAATATTTCACTGAGTAGGATTAGATTTTATGGAAGATAATTATATAAAATTATTCATCGTGCAAATGACTACAATTAAATAAGACCGCAATAATAAAATAATAATTCACATTTATTTATGGATCTTTTCACAGCACGATATCGCTCAATTCGTGCCTGTCTATTTGCCATTAAAAAATAAAATTATAGCCCATCTTAATCGGTATGGCTTACTTTTTTATAAATTTGGTGTGGATTATATTATTTTGAGCTTTACTGTGTGAAGTGAAGCGGCGTTTTAATTAAATAAATATAAACAGTATAAAAAACATGTAAATATAATATGAAAACGTGTCATTTATTCGTACATTTTTATGGTCCAGAAATTTTTTTAACTTAAATATAAATTATTTGAATGTTGCATCAACAAAGAATATATTTGCAGTGATTTTAAAATATGTACAGATGTGTGTGCCTACTTACGTATGTATACTAACCCTTCTCAAAGTTCTATGGGCAATTTTAGTGTTTTGAGTACTGCTTCTGGGGAGGCATTATATCAGTAGTAATAGGCCGGATCAAAATGTCTAAATAATCGTAATAATTTCTTGGGGTTTGAACGAGTACGTTCCATGAACGAGGAAATCCCAGTAAGCGTAGTTGATCGATCTACGATGATTGGGTCTCTGTCCTTTGTACATACCGCACCTCGGGATATTCGAGCCGGATTGCTGCAGTTCGCAACTATAATCTCTGTGCCAGCGTTTCCAAACACGCTGGTACATCAGCTGCAGGCGTTAATTGATGTTCTCTGGTAACATATTCATAGGTATTTCTGCGATAGATGTAGCAGATCGACCAATAAGGAAGTGGATAGGAGTCAATGCTTTAAAGTCATTCAGGTTAGAAGACATAGAATATAGGATATAATAAATAAGAGTTACGTACTGCTTCTATTTGATTAAATTTGCTTCTATTTGAGTTAAATTATCTATAACCATCTTCAAGTGATACTAAACTCTTTTGATTTCTGATTCCCATACTCAACCCATGTGAGGGGCATAAGGCTGTATAAATCACCATTCTAGACTCATTTTTCCAGCTTCCTCAGAGACAGAGAGAGAGAGAGAGAGAGTTTTGATTATCTTTGAGCATCTGCCCAAGAATTCATTGCGTGCACCTAAAAAGTTTTCCGCGTTATCAATGACAATAATAGGAGGTTTGCCACGTCCAGCGGCAAAGCGTCGTAACTCGGCGAGAAACAAACCCTTAAATAAATCCGACACACACTCCAAATGTATTACTCCGGTTGCGAAACATTTGAAAAGACAAAAGTAGCCCGTGAACAGCAAATCATATTCCCGTTGTAGCTAACTGAAAAGATGGTTTGAGCCTTTGCTCAGGTAAATTTCCCAACAGTGGGTTAGTAGGCTTTAAATTAAAGCGTGAGCGCGTAACACATTGCCGACAAACTTGAAGAAACATTTGAGCAGGACCAACGTGTAGGAGCCGTTTATGCTCCGAGCAAAATAACAGTGTAAGAAAATTGTGAATTGGGTATTTTGTATAGTATATATGTAGTGCTATGTTTCAATCGCCTCTAATCTCATAATATTGTTTTCGTCCATGAAGCGGGTTAAACTTACGAACTTGCTTTTATTGGACAGAGCTTGTTTATTGAGTAGAGTTTTATACTCAATTTGAAACGCCTCTGTCTGAACAAAACGGACAACAATATGAGTCAAATTCCTCCAGCGAAATAGGACAAATTTTACAATTGGTACGATTTAAGCAATTGTTAATTTGTAAATAGTGCCGCATAATTTGTCAAATGAAGAAAATCTCGAAAAATATAGAGGAGGCGTTTTAACCTCAATTGTTAAAACATTAACTCGAAAAAGCCTTCATTTCAGGCAATTTTGTCTGCGGCCATTCGGAGTGGGGCCTTAAAAGAAATGAGGGTACATTCCAGCAAAGCATGCTTCCAACCAAAAGGCTAGGGCTAGTCCCGTGCGACAGGATATCTGCGGGGTTATCATGCGCCGAAATGTGCCTCCATACAAAATTCTTGATGAGTTCATGGATTTCTGCGACACGATTTATTACGTACATATAAAGAGAGCTAGGTGAAGTACGTAACCATCCCAGTACTATAGTAGAGTCAGTTCAAAACGTGACTCATTCTATGGGCAATGTGGTACACTTAAGAACCATTTAGCAGCCAGTTTGGCTGCTAAATGTCTTCCACTAAAGTCGTGGCGAGGTATATGTTGGATTTTGAGTGGAGCGACCTTTGACTTCGACCAGTCCGATCAACTTCTCATCCTGTATACTTCTCAAGTCCACCAAACTGCCATAGCTATCCTTACTACTGTCAGAGAAGGCGTGTAGCTCTACAGAATCCCTAATAGAAACTACTGCATGTCTAGGAATTTCTATAGAATTGATATGGTTTAAATATTGTCGAAAAGTATTTCACTGCATTTGTAGACTCCTGGGAATTAGTTGATCCCAATCAACTTTTTGCTCCCAAAGTCTTTCAATCATAATTTTAGCAAACAAAATACAGAGGCTTAGAAGGCCAAGTGGGTCAAAGATTGTTTGACTGGAAAGACGATACAAACTTGCCTGTTTAAAGCATTGATTCGCAAACAGTCGGTCGCAATCCAAAAGGCTCTTAGGAGGCATTTCTCAGGGGGTTGCGGAGAGTGCTTTAATGAATAGTTTAAATGTTACTTTCAATTTCCAGTTCATTTGGGAAACTTACTTGTGGCTGAATTGTTATTGTCTATATTTTACTGTAGACATATGTATTCATATGTCTATGTGTTGGCTTTATGTGTTGGCTCGTGATACGTGTATAGCGATACGTATTTCTGGAAGAAATACTAAAATGTAATTGTGAACAGAATTTATATAAACATAGAATATGTTTATTATTATTCTTATAGTAAGTTTTGACTGCAGTTTTACAATTGGATAACAAACGTAAATGTTTCGAAGGCTACCTCAAACTGGGAATGAATAAAACCTGTTTTATCTGTGGAACGAATAAATCCTTCAAAACTTCATCGACTTCAAGGAAACTAAAGATCCAGGATGCAAAAGTAAAGGACATTTTGCGTCAATTTAAAATAACAAAAAATGGATTTCACTGGGAAATTCCAAGCTTCATATGAAGTTGCCCTGGGAATCGTAAAGCAGAAACAAACTTATGCACTAGGAGAATCAATAGTGAAATCTGACCTTTTAAAAGCTCTAAAATTATGGAGATTGTTTAAGGTAATATATGTAATGGGGGTATATGATAAGTAGAAATGATAAGTAAGAATGGGGGAGCAAAAGAAGATGTGTATATTATTGTGAGGCAGGGGTAGCAGCTGAGCGCTTAATTAATGTTGGTGACTCTGTGAAGATGACGTTGATGGTATTAAATGTATGTGTGAGAAAAATTATGCTTTATGGGACGGAAGTCTGGGCGGTGAAAGAAGGGTAGAAATAGAAAGGATGATTGCGAAATATATGGAAAGGTTTTTGGGGCTGGATAAATGAACACCTAATGCATTTGTGTTAGAAATGCTAAATGAGTATAAGTGCTAGGTAAACGGATCTAAGGATTTGGCGAAATATGAAAGTAAAGTAATGACTGGTGAGAATGATAGCGTAATGAAAGCAGTGTATGAGTTGTTAAAGAAGAGAATCGAAAAAGGTGATGTGAGGAATGATGTGAGGAATGAAGGTAGAGAAAGTTGAATGAAAGGTGTGGGTGGTCAATGTGCGAATGGAAGATAAGGATAAGGGAAAGAGGGAACTCTGAAAGAGTAGTGAAAAGAATACTGAAGGATGTTGCAGTACAAGAGAGGAATGAAAAAATTAGAGTGAACAGATATAATAGGAGATACAAAGAAGAAAAACTGGAATTAGGTACGATTGAAAAAAGGATAATTGCAAGGTTTAGATGTAGGAATGAGGAAATAGGCAATAAATATTAGCTGGGAGAATAGGATAGGAGGGGAAGTGGATTAGGGTAAGTCATGGGAACATTTAATGAATGAATGTCGTGAAATAAGATGGGCTGAGAGGTCGAGGAATTGGAGAGCATGGTTGGAACAGGAAGGAAAGGGGAAAGGAGTAATGTAGTGGATAATGTGCTGAATAGGGAGAAGGATGTAAAGAAATCTGGTTGCCGCGCACCATTTCGTTAGTAGGTGTGGATTATGGGTTTGGCTTTTTGTTTGTTTTGATGATTTATGTTTTCATCAAGAATTTTTTGTTTGTATTACATAATATGAATTATATATCCCATTTAAGGTTATATCTATCTATATCTGGATGAAAGGATGTAATGAGGATGAAAGAAGGGGGGTGTATGGTGTAAGGACTAAATGGATGGAGAGTATGAAAAAGTTGTATGAAAGAATTTGATGGTCGATGTGCAAATAGGGAGAAAAGATCCTGGAGAGAAAAAAATAGTGATTGAGGTAATAGAGAGAATGACGTTTAGTATCCGTTTACATGACGTTTAGAGTGGAGAGAGTATAAGAGGTAGTAGTTTTAATAGTAAGTATGAATGGATAAGGGTGGAAGAAGGGATGCCTGAGTATTTAATATTAGGATTAATCATGGGAGAAAAACGGATTATTGCCAGATTCAGATGTGGTAGTGAAGAGATGACAAAATGTGGAGGGTTTGAGAAGAATGAAGGAGGAGAGACGCTTGGGGAGAATTGGAGGATATATTTGGGGCAAGAAGGGAATGAAAGGGAAGTAATGGAATTTTGTTGAATGAGATTGAGAGGAAAATGAATGACTCATAAAACAAAGAGGAGAGGGGGGGGGGGGAGGTTTGCAGGGTTGGTCAACCAACAGGAGTTAAATGAAAAGAATCCTTCGCCTGTCTGTTCCATTCATCTGGATTAATCAACAGATATAAGTTGTTGTTCTCAATTGCTGGTTTGGGCGAACTATGTACTCGAACATAACATAAAAGAAGAATTCTTGCTTTATTTTAAACTAGAAACGACAAGTAAGAGCGTGGAAAAGAAGGAAAAAGGTCTGTGGAGTTTGTACTGGTGAAGGTCCTGCCATGATAAGTTCAAAATCTCGCTTCCACAAAAAGGTGAAACAGGTGGCGCTTTAAGTAAAGAGAATTTATTACATGATCCTCGCTTCTATCTCTACAAGATGTTTTAGATTCCGTTGCCAATATTGTAAATTATATCATAAACAGTGCAATTAGCACACGCATATTTCAAATGCTATGCAAAGATATAAATTCAGACCATGAAATTCTTCTTTTTGTTGTCAAAAGGTAACGTTATCAATTGAGTTTTCGATTTGAGAGAAGATATCAAAGTGTTTTTGGAAACGCAAAACAAACGCGACTTTGTATCTTACTCTAATGATGAATGCTGGTGAAACGAGTTGCCTACTAAGAAGACATAAACATTAAACAAACTTAATTTGAAGCTTCAAAACAAAGAAACTCGCATATAATTAATTTATAGGACAATATATGGGTCAGTCTCATTTGGATGAGACTTTGAAACTGCAAATACTTCATCTTGAGTCTGGATTTTTTTTTTTATATTTTCCAGTACTTTCTGTTAATTAGACTGTACTATTACAAAATTTGCATCGCTGATGAACTGCAAGATGAATTCTTATGGAGTGATTCAGCAGCCTGAAATTTATTCTCCGATATGCTCCTTCTTGTGCGATGAACCAAACATATCCAAATGTAGCCATTGATGCTTTGCGGCTGTTTGTTTCTTTTGCCTCTACTACCTCTGTGAAAAGTGGGGTTTCTACACTGATTCAAATTAAGGCAAAAGCAAGGAACAGGCTACATATTGAAGATGGTATGAGGTTAGTGTAGAGTAAGATAGCTCCACGGATTCGTCTCAAGAATTCAACCTCAGGCGTCGAATTTAAATTTCTTTTGTTTGACAAAAAAACATTTGAAAGCAAGGAACAAACATTAGCAAGGAAAGCAGGAACTGTGTGATTTTTCTCGTCGCTCACATTTTTCTCTTGTCGGTTGGTCATCTAATCCAAGTCTATTTACAATGTCTTCCATAATATATGGTAACCTAATAAGTGAGTTACCATTAGATAATAACCTATATGTCTGGCTCGAAGTTATCTCTAAGCTCGAATGTGTTCGAAAGGGTTGAAACTAAAATCACAATGTAACCATTTACTGTAACTACCAATCACGAATTAAACATTCTTGATAGATGGAAGATAAAACAAAAATTTATTAAATAAATGATGTCATGAAGTACCATGATCTCTATAATTTTGTGGCAAATATGACATTGTTAAGTTGAGAAAAGGATGTCATATTTTTAGTGTAATTAACTGCTTCAACATGTTTGTAGGAAAAGCAGCAGGCAATTACCGTTCGCAGTGGAGTGTAATTTTGTCAATTACATACGAATTCTAATTATACGTGTAGTTTAAACGTCTTAACTCGCCCGGAATTTTAATCTTTTCAACTGACTAACTTGCTTGTTTATGGATTTGTATTTTTCTTTAAGATTTATTATAACAAATAATGTGAACTTTCTTGTAAAATTTAGTTTATTTTCTAATATGTTTAATGAAATAATGTCACTAACAATAACATTACTATCACATGTTAAAAATTGTAATCTATAACCAAAATGAGAAAATCAACAATAGTTTCTTAGATTTGGAAAGGAAACAATCAAGACAAGGATACCTTCACAGAAAACCATAGGAATTATTTTGAAATCCTGCTGATGGAGGCAATGAATTTTAAGTTAAAAGAAAACAGCCCCTGTGGAAATAAAAGAGGGTGTCCGAAGAACTAATTGAAGAAAGAAGATAGGAAAAAATAAGAGCGAATAAAAATGGCTACAAAAAGTTGCATACTGAAAAAAGGCGAAATATCGATATCGGATTTCCATTAATTTAATTAATTAATTAATAATCGCATAAGCAATTCCTTAATACATCATAAATTAAATGAGAAATCCTCTAACAATATATTTAAATTGACTAATCTAATTCATCAAAGAAATATAATATGCAATTAAATATAATATAATATACAACCTAATCAATCAACTCATCATAATAAATTAGTTAAATTAAGAAAAAATACAAACTATCGAATATAATAGTAATAAGTTAAAATAAAAACCATAAGTAACTGCCAAGAACATCACAGGTTCCGACAAACCTACACATCTAAACATCAAACAGATTTTGCCGAAACGAATAAGATGCGGCATTGTCGTGTCAAAGCTTTCTGTAAAACCGTCGGTCGTAAAGCGACAGCGGCACTCATTGATGTATAATATACGAGATTTTTTTACGTCTCCGATATGGGCAACGACTTTTATGTTTTTTATCATTTTAAAATAACAGTTCCCTTTGTCGGCGAGTATTTGTTTAAACAAGGATCATCAAATACTTCACCCACCACTGAATGACGGGTAAACTTTTTACCCTTTTGGCTTTCAACAAATCTGATTGGATATTAGTTTAACGTATTTTGGAAGGAGGCGTTTTCTATACGATACTTTGAGATTTTGGCCGCATCAAGCTACTATTTCCACCGCTCGTGTGATCCAACACCTTTTTGAAATCACCACTACTTGCATTTCACTAGATAACCTTCAACGAAATAATGCAACTTTGATCCTTAAATTTGCTTAACGTATCAGGAAGAAACTTTTGATTGGTCGGAAGTATAACCTTCCTAAAAGTTTGTAACAGAGGCTTCTTCCAAACTCCACCTTTTTGCGGCAGACGCCGTCGAAAGCCATCGGCTTATGCAACACGCCACAGCTCAACGGATTCATCAGGCGCAAATTCCTTCCCAGAAAAGGAGCCATCTAGACCAGTGATCCACAGACGTAATTTTTAAGTTGTCTTTGGATGGCTGCGAGATCCCAAGTCCATCGCGCTAGTCCAAAGCGTTAGTTCTGAAATAAGACCTAATCAATGCCTTTAGGCCAGCGAGAAATGATCGCAGCTAGTATTGATCTGATCTTAGAAAGCTATAATAAACTTTCAAATATTCAAACAACATATTAAATCTACAAATAAAATAAGTAAATGAAAATTCTACAAAATAAAATTCAACTTCTACGAAAGAAAAAAAGGTTATGTCTCCGACGACACATCTTCCGCTGAATATTACGATTCCCAAATCATTATCACTTTCTTCTACTCTTATTCTCATACTATTTTTCCATTATCCTTGACATCAATGCAAGATATAGAGAAGTACACGAGAAGAAGCAGTTACCTAGATAGCACCGAGCAATCGAGAGTACAAGGTCATCATCGACGCCAGTTTCAGTACTTCACAACATCATTATACATCAACAAGAAACCTTTTGTCATAATGTTTCAATGCATTTCTACACCTGTGCGAATATCTACGAAAACCCTACGCCAACAGCGCATCGATAAAGTTCTACATCTACCAATGCTCGATTCGATCTTCATCCACGTATTATTCAACAAAGGTTCATTTATTTAATCCAGTCGACTTCAACGCCGTTGA
Source organism: Adranes taylori (assembly GCA_009867245.2). Classification (NCBI taxonomy): domain Eukaryota; kingdom Metazoa; phylum Arthropoda; class Insecta; order Coleoptera; family Staphylinidae; genus Adranes; species Adranes taylori. The sequence continues at coordinate 11,953 of WYDF02069897.1, forward strand.
TACAGAAGAGAAATTTCGTTCCAGAACCATACTCATAGCCGTAGACAAACAATAGAATAAAATAAGAAAATCATATTTAGTTCGTTACTCTTTATTTGCCTTATTTATTTAAATGGAAAAAGAGAATTGGATCAACCTACGAATTCCTAACCTACGAACAGACGAATTCCTAACCCAACCCTGAATCACATGCAAGAGCAAATTATGTTGCAGAATAAAATATAAAAAGCAGTATAGTAGTTATAAACAGACTTATGATCCTGCTTTGATTAAGTCTAATAAGTTCTGTAACACCAGTAACAATATAAGATGGTTTTCAAACCGTAGGCTATAACATTATGTCTCTCTCAAGAATGTGAATAGTTGGAGATATCATGAGAGCTTTAATCTATCTAACAAGAAACTAATGGAAGCAGAGGATATGTATAAAAATAGTAATGTTGAAAAAATGAGATGAACATGAAAATGTTATTTTGGAGATTGAAGATTAACTTACTATTGGAAGAAATACGTACATATTGAGGTGTACAAAATTGGAGAGGCCTGCAAGGAATCTTCTAAAAGTTGCCTTAAATCTTAGTTTACTAGTTCGCTTTTTCAATGCTATATATCACAGAAGAATCATATCAACAGATTGATTGCTTCAAATCCACATTTATTGCATTGCTCTAAAAATTCAACGCTACAAAATGCAGTGACTATCAAGCAATAAGCTTGATGGTTTCTGAGAGAAAGACATCAAATAATATATAGCAAAGTGGAACAACGCCACTGGCTAATGATTTTATTTTGAAAACAATTTGAGTACCAGAGAAGCAATATTAGCATACAAGTCTTAATCCAAAAATGCAGAGATGTAAATTATAACATTTTTCTATGCTTTACTGATTTAGAATGAGCAATCGGTAAAGTTCGACATGACAAAATGATATGGATACTAAACGGAACAAAGATTGATGATAACGACTAGCAAATTTTATATTACACTCAGACGGCGGATTTAAGAATGCATTAGACGAGGTACTTGCTGACGTAGTAACACTCAATGATGTTACGCGAAACAAGCTATGACGATACTATATAGAACCCCTCACCTTGGAATTGTTTGAAATTCACAAACAAGTCATATTTGGTTGAAATTCCTCACAAGTTTTGAAGGTTAACTTTTATTTCGGTTGGGTGTTTTAAAACCTTGGAAACTATTAATGTTTTCTGATTTTTTATGAAGTCAAATAACGACATCTTAATTTTCTCTATTGCGTTTCTTATCGAAATGTCTGGATTTTATTTAAAAATGGTCAATATTCTGTCACCTTGTCTCTCGGATACTAACGAGCGATTAGTACTAAAGTCGGATTTTCTTTCACTTGCTAAGATCTCCTCAATAAGTTTTAAAATCATTATTCACATCTTCAACATTGTTTCTTCTCAATAACACTTTCTTTATAGGTATTTTAATACAACTTGCTGTTATATTTATATACATATTTCTTTCGTTCACAACTTTACTTTAAAAACTACTGTGACTCTGACCTTTGCGGAAATATAAACAAGTTAATCAAGTCTCCCATCCGAATTAGGCACTTATATTTAAATAAGAAGCTTAATGACACACGAGCTTGCAGCTCTTATCGGATACCATATCCCATGTAAATTAAGTAATTAATTAATGTAATAAGTAATTCTCTAATATAATATAAATTGATTAATCAAATTTAATTCAATTCGGATAACGCTAAATAAAAATTCTAATATACGAAATGAAAACTACGATGTTTAACATCAATGTAGTGGAAAGGAACTATAATGCGAGACAAATATTGATGGTTGCATCATTAATACTCATTCACGGGGAAAAGCTGCGACATCAAGGTTTGGTACGAAAACAAGAAGATTCGCGAAACGCTCGCATACATTCATACACAAAAAGCAATACTTCGTTACCTTAGTACATCATACACAGGTACATACTTGTCCTTAGCCGAAGTATTTTCGTAAAACTCGTCGATTTAAATCTATTATTATTTCTCATTGGCTGTTTCTACACTTGAAGGGAGTAGCTTTTTAACAATTCTTCTCTAGCACGTTACTCTCATGGAAGGAGAAACTAATGTTTTCGTCAACAAAATAATGCAATATTGATCCTTAAAATTTAAAAGTTTCTTTCAAGCAACGCCCATCGAGTTATGCAAAGTGTCACTATCCAGGCAACACCAGAAGGGTCTTCTTGCCAGCTGATTGCGTATAAAAGGACCCACTCATTCCAGCGTTCATCAGACGCATTTTGAGTCTTATGGAAGTTGGTTTGGCTGAGCAAATTCGCACGTTTTGGTTAACATAATTCGGGAATTATTTTTTGTGAATTATGTCAGGGATTCAAATGTGAGTATATATTTATTCAATTATTTATTTTAGGGGAATTAAATACACCTTACATTTTTATTCATTTAGTCATTCAGTAATTAATTTAATTTTTAATGTTACTAATTTTCACTTTCAAATAATTAATAATTGCTGAACTATTATAATAATTTGGATTGAAAGTTTCTAGATTTATTTCTTAATTAATAATTAAAGTTTATATGTGACATGTTGATCATTACGATTATTTAATTATCCAGAACGATATTGTAATTTAATATATTATCCACCAACCGATCTGTATTGAAACTATGTTGCATAAAAGTCTCTACAGTTTGAATTTCAAATAAATCAAACTAAGTTGTTGTTTTATTACTCACCAAAATACATGAATCCAATATAATTAAATTGATTAGTAAAATATCGGTTTAAATTCTTGTGGTGTTTTATTATATTTCATTTATGTAATTAACTTATGAGCCGTACTTATTTTATTAAAGCCGTTTCCTTTGATTTTAATCAATTAAAGGCTCTTCTTAATACTTCTGTAATAAAATGAATAGCGATATTGCAATTAGGGTTCACACAAACCTTTGTCACAATTTAAATGTGACAATATTACTGGATGAGACTTACTATTTCCGATAACTGTACCCTTCTTAAAAAGAAGTTTAGAATTTAGAAGCTTTAATGAAGCTATAATAATTGTACTATTGTACTTCTGATCATAACCCGTATAAATAATAGTTACGCCTCTGCAGTGGCTCGATTCAAATGTTCTCCAATAAACGAATTTGTAATTTGTTTAAACAATAGTTTAAATGCCTCTAAGAACACTATTGATGTATGTATAAATATACACTTAGATTTACATATACGAATTATAAAGTATGCATGCTTTGATAATCAGTAGGTGGTTAAGCTAAGCCGATACAGTCGATAAACAAGAAATCTACTTTGTAGACGCAGCGCCGTGCATCTCAAATTAAACAGATGTGCGGACCACACCAGCAAACACACTTCATTGTAAGACAGAAGAATAATACTAATTCAAGGATGTGCGCTATGATTTCAATCACCAACAAAGAATTGCAAAAGCTTCAAGTTACATCAAGTGTAAGGCGTGATAACAAACCTTATCAAATTTAATTATGGTGTAATTATGAACAAAAAAGACCTTGTCTTTAAGGCCTAACTGGCCCAAGAAAAAAATTTAATATCCTGACCCGGTCCGTGAGCCGATCCTTGTATAAATTTTTGGATCAGTCCGGCTCGACCAGGTGTATAATAAGCGTGTCCCAGCCCAGTTAGGTTTATTATATAAACAAGCCCAACCCGGTGAGGTCAAATGTGTCATAAAACCCGGCCCGCACAATATAATAAAAGTGCACAATAAATAAATATAAACTAATATATTTAAGTAAAACGGTTTTATAAAAGGCATTAGACATAAACCAATATTCTTTGGAAATGTATGAAAGGAGAAAGGTTGAAAAATGTGTGTCTGGAAGGTTTAATATAAAAATGTACAGAGTAGAGGGGTGTTGAAGACTAGACAGAGTAAAGGTATGATGTTTGGGAAAGAAAAAATGTGATCTTTGGAGATCCGCAGATAATATTGCGTATATGGCGAGGACGAAAAAGGAAGATTGAGAATGTGAAAAATTTCAAATAGTTATGATGTTTGCTAAGATATAATGGTAAGTGTAATAAACATGTAAGGATGGTTGTGAAGTAAGCAAAGGTGGCAATAGCAATGTAACGAAAAAAAAAATTATAAAAAAAAGATTTAGGAATTCTGTGTAAATAATGGAAGTTTGTGTGAGGAACATAATGTTATACAGTACGGAAATATGAAGATTGAAAGGAAGTGTATAAATGAAGAGAGTGATATGAGGCATAGTGAAAAACAAATATGGAGATAGAAAACTCAACACTGGGATTGTGTTGCAAGAATACGGGACGTATAAATGCTAGAACAAAGGAATGATGAAAATAAGAAGGTCTGAGAAAATGATAAAGATAGAATTGAGAGTGAGATATTAGCATGATATTAATGAATATTAGTAACGGAAAGTTAGATCGTTATGCAAATTAGTCTCTTACGCAAAACTATATTGCAGTACATACCTTTCAGACTACTCTGCGCCAGTACTAATTCCAATCCTAAATGTATAATGTAATTCAGAGAAAGAACAATCTGTAGCCAAATATCTTTTCTAGGTCAAACTTTTCAGGACAAATAGAGAAATATTCGTGACCGTTTTGTGAAAGCTCATAAAGCAAAGGAGACTCAGGGTGCGTCGGCCGCAAAAACAAAAATCCATATGTATTATACGATAATCTTATATTTTTAAAAGATAAAGTAAGTATTAAGACAAGACAGCAGGATGATGGGCAACAAGATGTAAACGAGAGTCCACAGTACGACGGTACTCATAAATCTTCCCCCAAAACGAAACAGACATGAAGACAATTTAGGCAGAAAATTTATTGGGGTCTGAAGTAGAAACTTGGAAAAGAAAAATTTCGAAGATGATGAGGGTTACCCTTTTTCTTGTTTTTGGTTAAAGAATTTAAAAAAAATACCAGAGCTCTCGGGAATGCAAACAAAATCAGACCTTTTAAGCGTAATTAAAGATACCAAGTAGGGTGAAATAATTGTTCTCATCGTGGATATCAGACAGCAGGCGCCTCAAGAAGCTGTCGATACTCGTCTATACAGGGCACTGAAGTCGGCTCTGTTGGAAGTATGACACTTCAAGAATCTTTGATATCTCCATCTGAGAGTACGAAGCTACACTCACCTACATCGTAAGATTCAACGGACACCCAATAATTCTATAACGAACTTTTTAGTTCTATTCAACATGAATACATGATGTAAAATTTGTGTGCCTTTATAATTATGTAAAAAAGATTTATTTTTACTTACCGAAGTACTACTACTAAGTTCTCTTCAGGTTTAATACTATCCCGAAATCGTGTATCATGCTTTGTGATAAAGTGGAAAGGGAAGAGGAAAGAGAAACGAAAATGGCCTTTCCTTCTCCAAAGTTGACATGTAATTGTAGGTTTAGGAGAATTATATGTTAAATTGTGTTATTTTGTATTCATTATGAATTATATTATTTTGTATTGTATTATGCCAATAAATGTTCATTTAGTTATTTATTATTTAATTAAGAAGCCTCCACTGGAAAAAAGTTATAACATGTTTTTCCTTGATGTCGTTATCCTATTTCCATCAATATCTAATAATGAAGTCATCCAGATAGTTTCCGAAAAATTAGTCAATTCTTCAATCTCCAACTCAGAATTATTCTTCTTTTCAGATTCACTCAACTTTTTTTCCAGTTTGACAACAAGTTATACAAATAAAAATCAGCTACGGCTTCTTTTTTGAGCCCCTTTGTGGCAGAAATTTTCATGAATGATCTAGAGAATAAGATATTTGGTTCAAAACCCGCTTGCTTAGAGAAATTAAATTTTCATAGACGTTACGTAGCTAGTTATAGATGAAACAATATTTCAATGAAGCCAACAACGCCATTAAATTCACATATGAGCTATCCATCAATAAAACAGTTCCCTTTTTAGATATTATAATTAACTAGAATAACAACATTCTAAATGTTCAAATTTATAGAAAAACAGTCTGATTCCTTAATCTGAACACGCCATGGTCACATGAATTCGCATCCTTCAACTCATTCGCACATAGAGCCATTTGTATCCCAATGTCATTTCAGAACTTCATTTAAAAATTAAACATTTAGGCATCCGGAATAGTTACACCCTAAATAGTATCAATAGAATTCTTTTAAACAATTGCAATAAACTTGCAACCAACCTACTCTTTACACAAGAAATTCATAAAATCAGTTTTATAGCATCACTTACATCATTGCCGAAGTTAGTTAGTTCCATTATTTAAGAAATTCGACATCTATATTTCGTAGACCAAAAAAGTGGAATCTACGAACTTTGTTACGGATCTTGTAATTCAGCTTATATAGGGATGACTTCAATGCATTTACGATAAGATTTAAAGAACATTACAGTTGCATTAGACTTAACCTAATTTTAGATTTTAATCATAATTTTACATATTCATAATGTTACATGCGTTTTTGTTTACATTCTTATCAAGCCGATGATGACATACGAAGTCAGCTGAACAATGCACACATTCTTATCAGCACGATCATATACGAAGATAGCCAAACGATGATATACGAAGATCTATGAAGCAGCCCTCGGTGCAGGTCCTGGCCCCTACAATAATTTAAATTTCCCATCCATTATGTAGTTTTGTTTGCAGCTATGTCGCAAAATGTTCGTTCATGTTCGCGTTCATGAGGAAGTTCGTCCGAGCAGTTTTGTATATATAGAGATATATAGAGATGTTCGTCCTCGCGTTGTGAAGTGCTCGCGTTCATGCGCACATTCGGGTGTACAGTTGTGCATGTATAGACATATGTCGCGAAATGTTCGCGTTCCGTCATGAAGTGTTTGCGCTTAGATCCAAACTTTCTTGTATCAAAACTTTTTTGCTTAAAGAAATTAAAGTTTTATAGACGTTACGTGGATTACATATAGCTAGTTATAGATGAAACAACACCAGAAATCCTACTTATTAACCAATATTTCAATGAAGTCAACAACGCAATTAAATTCACACATGCACTATCCATCAATACAACACTCCACTTTTTAGATAGTATAATTAATTACAATAACAGAATTCTAGATGTTCAAATTTATAGAAAAACACGGGCTGTTTCCTCGCTTACTCGAACACGCCATGGTCACATAAATTAGCATCCTTCAACTCATTCGCACATAGAGCCATTTGTATCCCAATGTCATTACAGAACTTCATTAAAAAATTAAACATTTAGGCATCCGGAATAGTTACACCCTAAGTTGAAATTATGTAGTTTTTAATTTCAACTTTTAATTTTAAGAATTATAAATAATGTAGATAGTGATATATGTAAATTTTTCCATTGAATTTTTAATCAACTTGTACATGTGTTCATCTTAAATGTACATGTGTTCATCACTTAATTATATTATTAACTGCGCAAATTTAATGAAGCAAAACCGCTCAAGTCTACTGAAATTTGGCCACGGAATATCTATCACTTACATTTCCTTTAGATCATGTTGGCTTCCTAATAAGTACATTTTTGTATTTCTATTTCTATAGAGCCCACCCTGAATCACTACTTTCCGGACATAAGCGCCAAAAATCCAAATTCATAACGGTGTTTTCAAAATAATTCAAATTCAGATAATTATAATAAACACTAGATTCTTCCTAACTACATAGCCTCTAAATTGTATGTACTGAGTTGGACAGCTTATTTTATAAGAACAAATGAGAAGAAATTTTATTGGCGATACAGTTATTACTCATTAAAAAAATTATAATAAAGTGGCTGCCTCAGAAAGATGGAAAAGGTTAACTAGAAATGTGACCAATTGTTCACAAGATTCATCAAAAAGTAGCAAATCGAATAAACAGATCGTTTTGATATTTTGCCCATCCTTGGATTAACAGATAATAAGAATATCGAGGCATATACACAATAGATGCGTGTCTCTACATACTATCCATTGTATGTTAATTCATCTCCAATGTTTCGCTCCTTCTGCTGATACTCTTGTATTTGTGTTTTAAGAAGAAACTCCTACTCGTTTTGTCAATGTGTTATATTCACTTTTTCTTATTCTTTATTTCAGTTTTGTCGCATACATCTTTTTCATTCCGCTTACAAGATGTACAGGTCCCGCATGTTTGCAACTATGTAGGCTTGCTTATCGAACAGAACAAAATAACAAAGAATAAAAAAAAGAAACACAATGCGTCTGTATTCTCAAGATCTTGTTGATATTATGGACATTTTATGGTATTAAATATCTTTGGTGAAGACAATGACTTACTGGAATGTATTACAGTAGATTAAAACAAAATTTGTAAATCAACACGTAGAATAAACTGTACCTATCCCTCAGATTTACACGACACTTTTGTATACGATTTCGCTTCTACACAAAAGTTGGATTTTATAAGAAAAAAGTGGTAGAGCATCCAAAAGTGGGAGAAATGAGCATTTTAGTCCAAACGTACATATCCGAAACATGGGGCGGGATTTTGCAAGCACAATAAGACGGCTTGTTCTTGTTTCGTGTTAGGGAGTCTCAGAAAGAGCAGAAAAATAAAATAAAAAATAAACCATATTTTGTTTTAGAAAATACCGAAGTTTTTATTTAATCATAAAGTAGAAATGTAGAACTTATATACAGACATGAAGAAGTTACATATTCCCACCTTGGCTTTGCTGGCAGATTTCAGAGAAAGAAGTTGACGGGTTTTAAAACACATGATCTAGACGGCCAATTCTGGTCGCCCAAATGAGAAACTACACGACCAGGGATTGTCTCTTGTATTAAAGCCACTGTTTCTCGTGATATGTGGCACCGTCCTGTTGAAACTACATGTCTTCAATACTTATACCATCCAGTTGAGGCACAAAAACCTGGATTGTCATGACCCGATTCCGTTCGCCATTGACTGTGCGCATTTCCGGCAGCGTCATCGAAAAAAATACTCCAGACGTTTGGGATGCATATCCTTCTCGCGAAACATATGTGGGTTTTCCTTATTCCAAACGCGCCTATTGTGCTTGTTTACGAAGTCATTAATATTGGCGTGTAGCGAAAATATCAGGGATCAAGTAAATATTAAATTAACACGTAAATAAGATGGCAACCTTACAGATGTGTATAGGAGTAGAAAATTTGAATTAAATATACATGTAGCGCAATTAGTTGGCAACCGTAATTATTATTACAGATTATAATTGCGTTTATTATAAAGAGGAAAATATATTAGTTTCGCACGCGAACGGAAGTAATCGTATTTTTTTGTCGGTCAGGTTCCAGTGTCAAGTATCAGCTGGGGCTTTTTCTAGGGGACATTACTGAACGACGTAATAAAAGAAAATTTTCAGGAAAGACAGCTCAATTGAGAGTTAGAAGTAATGTAGAGCAGTTCGACTTATTAAACTTTGATCTTTTCATAAAACATAACTATTAAATTCAGTGAGATGAAGAAAGTCGGGCGAATATAAGAATGTAAGATCTTTTTAATATTTATTATATTTAAATAACTGTACAAAGCTTGATCACAAAATGTCTAAATTCCATACATTAAATTAAGCACTTCTTTTGTTGCTAATTAGTGCACAAATTAGTGAATTGGTACTTGGTTTTAAATTTCCTCTTCTTCTTCTTCTTCGTAATTCAGCTTCTCCGTTGGAGGTGTACTGATCATTGTGACAATTTTTACGTTCGGGATAGCGAACGAAATAGGTCCACAGACGACATCCCGAACCATTCCCAGGATATACGCCATCTTCCGCTGCTACTTTTCCTTGGATTATAAGTTGTAGTAACCCGTATTTTTGATTTCTAGAGATCTGGCCTAGATATTGCAACTTTCTTTTTCATAGTAAAGACAACTTCGATTTCTTTATTCATTCTCCGTAACACTTCCTTATTTGTGACTTTATCGGTCCATGGTATGCGCAGCATGCGAAGGCCTCTATCATTTTGATTGTTTCCTGGTTTAAAGTCCAGCTATCCATCCCTTTCCATCGGGCCATTCTTAGCCTCAACCCTAGGCATATTTCCTCTACAATACATCATTTATAATTCTGACCTATTAATTTAATTTAGAAATTTTTAACTTTATATTGAAAGAAAATATTCATACCCATAACAATGGCCCAACAACTAAAACTTTTACGAATTAAAGGAGGTGCACTTAAATCAAAACTTAGGCATACAGAAAATTTTCGTTGCCTCAATTAAAGATACGGATTATTTAACTGACTTATCAATTCTACTCAACATAGGAAAGACGCATTCAGTCATTAGAGGGAATACTGGAAAAATTCTATATTACCCAAACTAATTTAAAACCTCCGCTTATACCTCTGTTTCTAGAATACTTCCATAATTCATCTTCAGCTTTCAACTTATTAATAACTGCCTTTTCTAGTCTTTTATACTAAAAGACTAAGACTATCTTGCTACATATCACATTCCTTCTCTCCATTTGTCTTTTGCCACCCTATTCTCTTCCCCCGACTATTACCCCTTCAGTACCATTCTTTATACTTCTTTTTATACATTTCCTGAACTGAATGATGACGGTCTAGATATAACAGATGAAGAAATGAGCATGGCTATTAAGAAGATTAAGCTCGGAAAAGCTCCCGGATACGATGAGATCTCACCGGAAATGGTAAAATTCATAGAAGCAAATGTGTGCGTTAACTGCTCCGAGTTTTGCAAGTAGGGTGGCGTCTTAGGAAGATCCCAAGGGATTGGGAACTTTGTATCAAAATTCCAATTTTCAAGAAAGGCGACAATAGAGAGTGCGCTAATCACCGAGAAGTATCGTTGCTCAGTGCGCCGGGGAAAGTTTTCTCGCTGTTTCTGGAGATGAGTCTTAGAGCACAGGTAGACCACTAGCTGGAGGAAACACAATGTAGGTTTAGAAATGGACGCAGCACTCAAGAGCTAATCTTTGCAATGAGGCAAATCAGTGAGAAGATTCTCGAATATGACGAAGAGGCTCATGTTTCCTATCTGGACCTGGAAAACGCCTTCGATAGGGTTCCATGGAGAGAAATATGGCGAGTGTTGTAAAAACGTAATACAGAGAGTAGCCTTGTCAGGACCATTAAAAGCTTTTATCACAACTGCAGAAACCAGATGCGAACTGCTGGAGCAAGTCAGCTGAATTTAGTACAAGTGTCTGGGAGGCAGGGAGACATTCTGTCCCATCATCATACACATGGACGACATCATCAAGAGCTGTAAGGACAGAATCAGAAGCTGCAGAACTGGGGAATGACACGCATTGCAATATCGGAGATGGCCTGTGCCGATGATGTGGTACTATTAGCCAAGAACGCAAGGAATTTGCAATACAACCTTAAGATCTGGGATGAAGAAAGAAAGATAGTGATTAGCACACGACTAAGGGGACAAGTCCTAAAACATATAGACTCCTTCAAGTACCTTGCGGCTACTATTTCCCAGGATGGAAAGATCGACCCAGAACAAGAGAACATCGACGGCAGGCAGGCTGTTTCATGCCGTCGGTTGGTGTTTCATAGGCAAATATAAGATCAGCAAGAGGACCAAACTGACTGTGTATAAAACAGTATGCCTTCCAATTCTGATATATAGCGCGGAGTCCTGAGTCGCTGACGCAGATGTCTACACTGTACGCGCGGACGCTGACAAGTAGACATCAGAGTAGGCATCAGAGTAGGCTGAGATGAGGTATCTACGGAAAGTGGAGAGGAAGACTAGACGGGACATGGTGAGGAATCAGACTATCTGTAACAGTCTGAATGAAAAACCCCTCAGTATGAGAATAGAAGAAATGCAACGTCGATGGTTGAGCCACGTAGCACGAATGCCAGATACCGAAGAATGGCCTGGGAGACGCGCTACGAGGGCAAGAAACCGAGGGGACGACCAAGACTCAAGTGGGAGGATCACTCACCTGGGGGATGCGATGCGCGAGAGGAGCAGACTGGACCCGGGTAGGGCTCAAGCGTAGGACAGGAAGTTCTGGCATGCTTTCATTAAAATCTCTACACCATAAAAGGTAGAAGTGGACGACAAAGTAAGAAATTAAGTTTAAAGCGGAATAAAAAACGAAAAATTCCTACTATTAGGAATTTACCAAATTATCATTTAGGAAGATTAAAGACTATTACATTTAGTAAAGACTCGTATTACAAATAATATAATACGGTTTTCCATCTAATAATACATTTAGAATTAAAGTATTTTAAACAAATATAAGAGAATATTGCGCTAGAAATACATATATCTGCTCGAGCATATGAAAATTTAATTGCCAAACAGTAAACAAAAATAAATTTTTACAGATAATAAAAGTGCGAAAATAGCTCAACACGAAAATAAAATTATTACGTTATAATAGTGTTTGTACAAGTATACAAGCACTGACAGAATAAGCATTTTAAGATTATAAACATGCTAAACATATTTCAATTTTAATAACCGTAGATTTTAAAATCACAAACTGTAAACTCAAAACAGTTATAATATTTATTTTGAAATATTTACAATCTTTTGAACAGAACAGATGGTAGTTTTTCTCTTTTATTTATTATTATTTTTAGTCATTTTTTATAGAATATCAAAACTCATGCCACGGAAAAATTAATAAACACATACTAGCCAATAATCGTTATTAAAATGATAATTAAAGGGACTACACAATATGATTTTCCTAATATTAGATCGTTCAAAGTTAGATTGTTTATTACTTTTTTTATGAATTCCATATGAGATATACAAAATCCAGAACAGATCCTGGACTTTTGTCAATTGCGCAAAGTATTTGTCATGGTGTAAAGTAACCTTTACATCTTTGTTTTGTTGATTATGAGCCGTATTTCGACAATGTTTAATTGTGCAGTTTGTGGGAAATGTTATTGGAGACCGGAATACCGATAGACTTAATGAACATATTAAAAGCCTTATATACCAACAGCTAAGACATTATAAAAATAGAAATCAATCTCTCCCAAAAGTGTACTATTGGAAAAGCAGTATGACAGGGGTGTGTGCTGTCGCCACTTTTGTTCAACATATATGGCGAATATTGTAACTAATGTGTTTTTGTAGGAAACTAGCGGTTGAAATTTAAAACTTTCATACAGAAGTTTAGCTAATTTTATGAACTCTACCTTGGAAATGTACCTAATTACATCTATATTAATAATACGTAGTATTGTGAAGTAATACGGTGTTTAGTTAGTAGGCAGAGAACCAGCCCAGAGCTTATATGTAAATACTAGGTACGGGCTTACCTAGTAAGAGTGGACATTTGTGATATGTGATGTGATGGGATATGTGATGATTGTGTCTAATTGTCGTTGACGTTATTGGAATGTTTTAGAAAAAGCGTTAGACTATTTATAGATCCTGCGCTTAGAAAAGCACTTAACTACAGATAGATTAATAGGCTTATTTAGTTACTTGTTGTTAGAGGCCGATTCCGTTCAAATTGTCTTCAGGATGTACACATCTGGTGACGTGTGTTATTGCTAATCCTGAGTTTTATTTATCGAATTTTAGTAACTTCATTTAGTTTTGAACTATTGTGCTACCTTTGTGGTATAGTGCGTCACTAATAGCTGCCATTTTGGTTGATAACACCTTGATTCCAGTTAATTGGGGCTTGTTGGAAGGGTGAAAAGCTTTGTTTACATTAGTATTATGATTGAAAAGATAGAACTTTTACCTGTTCTATTTATTGCGAGTGTCACTGCCTAATAGTGTAGATTGCTTATTGGTACGATTTAATCAATTATTTAGCATAAACTAGTTATTTTGTTGCTCGGGTGAATTTTGATTGAAAAGTAAGGTTAGTTTAAATGTTTTGACGGTTGTAGATTCAAGCTAGTCAACAAATAAGTGATAGGTAAAGTATAGAGCCTACGTGGTATGACAATTGTCGAAATTAGGTAGGGTCGCGGGTGGTGCTATGATCGTTTTCACGCCGACCATTTCTGCTAATTTATTATGAAAGATTGTGTTTATAGTAGCGACTGTATGAAACAGTGTCTACCGCCCATCTGCCGCCAAGTACGGGGAAGTGACCCGGGCGGGTATATTACCGTGTCTTCTCAAAACAGTCAGGAAGATTTAACACATAGGAACTGATTCAGGTAGATGTGGCACAGGTGGAACTGTCTTAGGTTAAATCGTTATTTTGGGTCATGCATTCTCCACTTACTCTATGAAGAATTATTAATGAAACATCTTGTACATGTATGTTTAAACTCTATAAAAATGTGACAAAAATATTATAATTTTATTCAAAATTAAAAATTCCGACTGAGGTATAACGGAGAAGACAGTTACACAACAATGTATGTATGGCTGAAGAAATCGTTATTACAGAAGTTGATCCTATTAAAGCAGGATCGTAATTATGCTTTTGGCTACATTATCGCTATATTTTGTTCTGATTGTTTGTAACACAAAATGTTCTTCATGAGCTCCCAGGGAGGTGGGAATAAAGTGGAAAATCTCTACTATTATTGTAAGTACACAAATAAATCTATAGGGAAACACATATAGATATATACGCAATAACGGAGTAATATAATAAAGTTTATTTATAACTTCATAGACATGATCATTTCGCGATTTTAATTGACTGATAATGTGTAACTTCTAATTATAATTGAAAATTTATTAGGATGATTCCATTGACATATTCCATTAACAAAAATAGCAAGGAAAATGTAGTGAAGTGGAGATAATTTGATTTCTGTTATTATTTGTTCTTTTGATTGGAACTTGACTTCTCTTCCAACTCTCCCAGGCGTCGATAAATTTAAATGGTTGGATGATGGATGGTTAGCGAAGATATTGCAGATTGTTTCAACCAGTTAGTACGAAAATATGAAAAAGGTGACGGTGTGAGATAAATTGTTGAAAATATGATGCGATTTTTGACGAAAATGGAATTAGTGCGTACGAGGGATTTAATCACAGTCGCCGAATAGTAACAGAATAGTCGTCGATGGTGATTTTCACGTATCACAGGGTAGAGCTGTCCTTTAGCTGGAGTGGGTGCACTCAGCCTAATAGCACTCAGCCTGAAGCTGTTGTGAGGGGAGGGGGGGATATGTATAATACATGACCTGATATCTATAAAATTTACTACTGACTGGTTTATTTTAATTTTAATTTAAATCAACAAAGTATTCCTGATCACTTCTTGCGAATTATTCTAGTTGAAACTTGCGAAATGCTTACTCGAAGACAGTCAACACAAGACTCAAAATGCGTCTGGTTAACGCAGCATTGAGTAGGTCTTTTTAGAAGCAATTATGTGCATATGGAAGAACACTCTTCTAGCGAGTCGCCCGGACACTGGCACTTTACCTAACTCGACGGCTCGATGAGCATAGCTTGAAGAAACCTTCTGCTAAAAAATCTTAAGGAATTTTTGAATTACGACCAATGGGCAAGCATCTTTGATCCTCTGGAATTTTAAGGATCAATGTTGCGCTGCTGTTGAAAATCTACAAGAACATATGCAAGCGAAGATCGCCAAAACAGCTACTCCTGTAAAGTAAAGATAGCTAATAAGAAGAAATCATATAATAAATTGACGGATTTTACGCAAGTAATTCCGCGGATGTGAAAACAACTACACATGTGTCTGTGTGTCGTGTTAATTATTTCTCATGCTAGGCCGTACCACTCTAACGAATTAATTGCCTCTTATATGTATGTATGTATATATGTTTAGCGAATCTCCCCGCTCCCGTTCTAAACCGCGACATCGCGGCTCTTCCCGCAAATGTAAAATTTGCGTTCGCGTCTTAACTCTATCCACTTCATTGGTGTTATACATCTGCATTTTCCTCTCATCATAAAATTTATATATTATATCCTAATTGAATTAGATTTAATTAAGCAACTTATATTATAATAGAAGATTACGTATTACCTTAATTGAATTAATTCACATGGGATGTGTTATACGATAACATCCGGGAAAGCGAATTTTTTAATTCTTAGTTTGCTTTCTTTTTTCTTTTTTTTTAACATTTAGACCATTTTGCAACATGTCTGATCTTTTTGCATTATTTATTGAATTTATTAAATTGAATGTGAATTTTTTTATCTTATATATTCTGATAGTCCAAGTTTACAAATGAATTTCGTTATTATATTTTATGTCTTAAAGGCTACTTTGTTTTGCTTTCCTTTTGAAGATATTTTTATTGTTCGTACGACCGACTTTTGTTTCTGATGTCTTTATATACATACCACTATAAAATTTACATAATTTGTAAATTTATTTTATTTCAGTTGGTATCAACTAATAAAACATTTACTCACCCTTTAAAAGATATGATCAAAAAACATGGTGTTTAGTAACCTAGTAGTATGTCATGTTTCATTAATTTTTCAAATTAGTGTAGTGTTTAGCTGCCAAGAAAACAATATTGAAAGCAATGTATAAGTCGTCTTCTCATAACTTGGTACCAAAATAACGTTCTAATTCATAGAATAGAGTTACATCAGAATATTTAATAGGTATGTATATATAGCGGCGAAATATCAGAAGATTATCTTTCTCATCTCTATAAAACGCTTTGAGAAAAAAAAAATTGCTACACATTTTTGCTGTGGCTTTGATGCCAATATGGGTCGTTGCCAATAATCTTTATTTGATGTATATTAGGATTTGCAAGAATTAATTGATGTCGCAATTTTGTTTACAAGTGAAGTGTTGTACAATTGATTTATTTCATAAAATTTTTCTATTTTATTTATGTGCTTAATATGTATAAAAAAAAGTTTAAAATTGAGAGTATCAGAAATTCACAGGTATGGTAGACTCGATTCAGTAGTATCCAATGTTTTTTTAGTCATCGTCACCTTCGGTGATTTATGTTGCTTTATTGGCCTCTACTACAGGCATTATACTCTGAATACTTAAATCAACGGCAAATCAATTGGCTTCTCTCAATATGGTTCCTAAAATTATAATTAAATTGTCGTAGCTTTTTTATACACATTTCTTCTTAGTTCCTCCAAAATTCTTCCATTTGCATTATGTGGCTAATATATGAAACATTTTAGGACTTTTCTATAAGAAAAGTTCCTAACTATGTGGGTGAACACAATTGGCTATGAATAATATGGCGTAGCCATCTATGTGTGGACAAAAGAAAAACTTTCCATCAAAGTGTTTCTCTTTAATAAATTGTATTAATCTAGATCTTATTCATTCGTTTTCATCTGATTTGTATTTACTGCATTCCCAGATGGATGAAACGCTCATTGAAGATCATGTGATGAAATTGCCAATCAAGAATTTCGAGTTGGACTTCTTCTTGCGCTTAAATCATCCAGCATATATCATACTGAAATCATGCTTTTCCCATTCTGGAATAACACGACTTAATCTTTGCAATTTTTGCTACCAACAGAGAAAAAATATGACTCATGATCAGTGATAATCTTCTTTAAGAACTTTTCTTAAAGAACTTTTTATTCAAATTTGTTAAGAAACTTAGATTTTAGCTTTTGAGAATCTTTTGGTACAAATTTCCAAGATAAACTTTTTGAGGGGCCACAGAATGGGGATTTGTTCTTAATTAGTTTTAACAAATTATTGTAATTCTTGAGGTAACATAAATATCGCAAAATGCGTTGGGATAATAATATCCCACTTAATTATTCGTATACTTCTATTTTATACGTATTACATATATTTACAAAAAACCACTTGCCACATACCAAAAAGCAATCTTTGCATAAAGTAACATAACATATTTTACAAATCATATTACTTCTCTTTTCCATTTCTTTTGTGCTACAGTGTGCGAGGATAAGTTTTTATTTTCTCCGGCATATGATCCCCAACATTTACGAGTCATACAAAATTTGTGCTGTCTGACGAGCATATGGACAATTTCGTTTTCGAACACAACCTGTTTCTTATTTTTTCAATTACTTGGAATGGCAGATGCAAATGTATATAATAAAACTGTTTACAATAGCTGCATCCAATACATAATTTAGCCTATACCTTTGTGACTTTTGTTATATGGAATAGAATGGCAGGTATTGATCAAAAAGGTTAACACCGCCTATATATTTGTTGTAGATTGCGATAGCTTGAGGACAGGTCACTGGTAATCGATTTCCTTTGTTATCTCGCCTGAGCATATTTGTTATGTCACTGGGATTGTGCGTTGTTGTAATTGGGAAACGCTCTTGCTTCCTCTATTCTTCCAGTTCACAATTCCAATATCTTCTGACTGTGCACAAACGGACTCATGAATAATCAGATTTCTATCCATTCTGAGATTACGAGGATAATGTTTTCTGGAGTTTCGAATAGTTCCACAAGCTAATAAGTTATCTGATAATAACTTATCCATGATATTGGATTATCAGATCCATTAGTTCAATTAATTGATAATTGCTTAAGCAATTGTCTAATAGATATTGAATACAATACATTAGAGTAATCATCTAATGTAATATAAATTGACTAGTTAAATCTAATCCAAAACTTCAAAAATAATATGATTTAACAAATCAACAAGTAAATTTAATAACGATTAATTAAATTAATAATGTAAATATAAATTCTAAATTAAATTTTTTTTGTAAAAGATATTGGTGGAAAAAAATAATCCTAGAACGATACCGTCAAGATAGAAATAATATTTACAGCCATTTACACACACACACACACACAGGTTCGCAATAGAACAGAGCGCCTCGATACACTAGCCAGGTGGCAGGAAGGGTGGAACAGCTGTGCCAATGGGAGATAGACGTACAAACGTACAAACGTGAAGCTACATAGACGTACAATGGTATGTAGCTGACCGGGACAGGTTAAGCTACTCACGCAGGCCCTAATGGGCCATGGCAGCTTCGGTGAAGAATTGCGTCGCATAGGGTGGAGACCGACACAGGATTATGTACTGTAACTCCAGATGTACTCAACACACACTCTTTGCGTGCAAAGCGAAGCCTAGCCATTGAAAGGTAGACTGCAGAAGCGTAATTAAGGTCAGATTTGAATCCAGTCATGCGCTAGGATATCCGCAGATGGCAAAGCTTGGGAGGTATTATTTGCTCTTTTAGAAAATGAAATAGTCGACCAGAAAGCCCTTAAAGAAAGGGAATACGACGAAGCGTACGCTACACAAGAAGGGGGCCGCGCCAATAGAACTTAAGAATATAAGTTGCAAGATCTGACAGCTAGCTAATGACCACTCTCGCATACCAGCGAGAGCGCAAAGTAACGTCATTAAAACTGATAGGGCGACAACATCTGACCCGCTTACTAATATCATGTAACCAGATCTGCCCCCCCGAGAGTTTTTTACTTGATACCACCTGATACGCAGGCGACCCCAAAATAATCGCGGATTGACCATCCCTGTAGTCGGTGAGACGACTTTTTCTCATGGCAAAAAAAGGTTCCCAATATAAAACAACCATCAAACGACGCCGGCTTTCGCACGCTTATTTTCAAGGCGTCTAACTTATAAGATGTTTTACCGCAAATGCTTCTGGCATGCCGAATGAAATTTTACAAGAAGTCGGGAAGCTTGGTGATGCAAATGTGTGCGTAAAGCATCTACATGGTATGGGATATTTCCGCATTTTTTTTTGTAATCTGGCTTTTGCGAAAGCTATTTATTATTATTCTCATTTTTAACTGCCTTAACGTATCTTTCACCCACT
The DNA here is from genome assembly GCA_009867245.2 of Adranes taylori. Taxonomy (NCBI): domain Eukaryota; kingdom Metazoa; phylum Arthropoda; class Insecta; order Coleoptera; family Staphylinidae; genus Adranes; species Adranes taylori. The sequence continues at coordinate 31,684 of WYDF02069897.1, forward strand.
ATATTTATAACGAGTCATTACAATTCTCACCATTTTTTGTTTTCGGCTGATTTTATTGGATGATAATTCTACGAATTTTAGTAGAAGGGATTGATGCAAGATTATGGTTATGTAAAGCTAATACCATCAGGGTTTAGAAAATATCACTACTTTTTTCGTCACAAAAGCAATACAACACTGATCCTAAATTTTGTAGCAGAAATGTCCTTCAAGCCACGGCTATCGCGCCCCTAAAGTCTCACGAAGTGCCACTGGTCAGTTACCCGTCAGAAACAACTTTCCACCAGAGAATTCCATATAAAAGGATCCAGAGACAGGTCCAGAGGTCCAGGCAGTGTAGCATCCAGATACACAATTTAGGAATTGTGTTCTTCGGATGTGATGTGAGAACCTCGCTCTATTCGAAGTCATAATTAACAACAAAACGACCATATCTATCTCACGGCCAGCTAATATTAATTAGCTGGCATCTATCTAATATTAATAAATTTAATCATCAATTTTAAATCAACTATCAAAAATGAAAGCTACAAATAATATCTACGATAAAAATCTTGTTTAACGCAATCTATACTTCTGCAGACTAATTTCTCGTTTTCTTTTCTACTTCTCGCATTTAGATTTATAACTAATCCCCTGTTAACCGAAACTTCAATGAAACCAAGAGGAAACCGTTGTCAAATTAACAAGCCAAACAGAGAATTCATTATCAACCACTGGTTCGCCAATCTCTTCGACAAAGAATAAGACCCATTAAACGTATCCAGTCCCTCAAATCACACAACTACGTATTTCCATTCTCGATCCTATTCAATGGCTGGACAACAACATCCTCACCATCGCCAAATAAAGCCGACGTTTCAATAATCAAACCAGCAGCATAACTTTAGAAAAATAGATAGTGGACTTATCAGTATTTAGATCATCATTTGTTACTCAGTGAATATGGATTTGTTGAACTGTTTTGGCGCTATTGCACTCATTGACCACTTATAAATCTTCTCATTTATATTTGCACTACTTCTTGAGCTAATAATGGATTTGGTATGATCCTTTTCCAAGTCATTTGAATCAAAACCATCAAAAGCTTCTCACTCTGCATCTGTTTGTTTGCTTGTTGACTGTATTTCCAAACGGCGAGTTGCTCCTTGAGCAGAATTATTTGATCGATGAGTACCAGGAAAACAATCTTCGGCATCTGAATCACTACCATCTTCAGAATCAACGGCACAAGTTACATTTTCTGTCTCATCTCTCATAATTGCTTCAGCCATTTGCACAAGTTCGCTTTCACTTAAGGGTTTTATTATCATCTTGTGTGCGCTGCATAATGAAATGTGAAAAACTTAATGGAAGAATAAAATACTATTGTGCTTCTATGCAAAACTTATAAATATGACAAATATAAGACAACAAATTCTAAAGGAATTCGAATGAACAATGCCAGAATTAACAGGAATTAATGTTGACATTGATCCGTTTGTTTAAAAATTCACTGACATGAAATGGTATATGTTAGTATTTTACCCGAGTGACAAACAGTAACACCAAAGTTTGCTGATTAGTTTTAGTGAATTATGTACGCCAAAATTTGCTGATTAGGTTATCCCAATGACTAACTAGGCCAAAATTTGCTGAAAGTAACGCCAAAGTTTGCTGATTAGATTATAAAACATACAGGCTTATGGTAATGTCAGAGGACCCGAAAAAATAATATGCCTGCTTCGATTTTAATGCGATTATAAGGGTCGAACAAGCGTGCAATGTTGATTTTCTAATTTTCTGTCGACATTAATGTAATGGACCAACGAAATAATCTTTTTCTACGAAATAATCTTTCTCTGGTAAAAATAATGCAGCTTTTGATGAAAGACATATTGAAAATAATGAAAACATTAAAATAGCGAATATTGTAATTTTCAAAGTCGTTGTTGAGATCAGTCCTTTTATATAGATAAAGTCAAGATTACAAAATCTCTATTATTAAACGGTTTTTTAAATAATTGTCGAAGTAACTTGATATCGGAATCCTAGACAAAAGAATTATACTTTAAAGGCACCTGTGGTGTAAAGAAAAGAATGAAGATAAGGGGCAAACTTGAATATTACACCACACCCCAATGTGATTTTACTGATAGTATGGACTATACATGACATGTACTTAAAGAAAAAAAATGAAAATAGAATAATTAACATTCTTTTAAAAAGAGTGCTATCAAGGTATTGCCTTGCAAGGTCTTAGAACATTCTTTGTTGCGGAAAATCTTATACCTAGAGTAAAAATATGTGATAAGTGCGGAGGTAATATGAACATAGTGTCAAACGGAAAAACAAGGAACCCATGTATCGATGTGGTAACAGACAATGCAAATTGAAGTTAAGTTTACGTGCTGGAACTTTTTTTCCATCAAATCTGTACCAATTGAAAAGATAGTAGTGGTCATTTTTGCAGGGATTATGAAGTACACTCAAAATGTTATTTCTCGCGAATCAAGTTTAGTCGACAAACGAACACTACGGGATATTTTAAATGAGTTAAGATGTCTAATAAGAGCATGGCTAATTGAAAATAATTTTAAAATTGGAGGCCCTGGCTACATTGTGGAGATTGGCCGAAGCGAATTGGCCGAAGGTAAAACGGGATATGAGAAGGAGAATAGGAAGAATGGATATTGTTCGCACAGACGGTTATCTGGTGGAATATATACGGAGAAGTAAATTTGATATAGAGGATGAACTGTATGAAGATTTGAAGCTAGCCATGGCCTACTTTTATAGTATATAGTACTTATCAGATCGTTTCAGGTTCTTTAAGAAATTCCGAATTTTTCAAGATCATACCAATTGTCATTTTTTCACGCTCCACTAGCAGCAATAGACTTATATTAAACTGTGGTTGTAAAAATATTTATCAGTCATGTTTTAATATAATTCTTTTGGTCAAAGTATGCTCAAAGTAAAGAATAAGATAATGTCAAAATAATTAAATACTTGGAGTCATAAACTTTATTTTGAAAAAATATCTGTGGTGTACGTAGTAAGTAATAATCATTTTTATTACTTCAATTCGAAATATTTCATTTAAGGAAAATATTTAATAAATGATATGGAAAACTATACACAGCTATTTAATTAAACTGGGTATAGATCTATTTAATTAAACTGTGTATAGATCGCTGGGTATGAAAGCTTGCAATATAATTATACATTACTTACTAGACTATTTGTTTGGTCAACTGGACTTGCTCCAAATGCATATTTAAAAATGTTTTATTGATTCTTAATTTGCAGTTAAGAATCAGGTAGAAAAGTGGGTCCTCAGAAATTGCTATAAGTCCAAAAGCCATAAGTAAATTGCCATAAGTAATGTCAGAGGACCCACTTCTCTACCTGATTCTTAACTGTAATTTAAGTATCAATAAAACATCTTCTTCATTTACTTACTTACCAGTTATGCTCAACCCGTTTTATAAGATTTTTATACTTTATTTCATTTTGCAAAATAAAACAAATTCTTTCAGCGGATAGTAGGTAGCACTGGGACACTATTTTCTTTTTTTTTCCACCAGATTTACACAATTCTTATTCATGGTTCCAAATTTTACTAGTAGATGTCGCTACGGCCACCTAATTGGTACATAATTTAAACGGCATGTATATTGACTCCACTTTTGGGTTGATGGGAAAATAATATCGCGATGACACATAAAAGGATCACATTTTTAGTGGCGTAAAGTTAGCAATAACTTCACACCAATAAAAATGGAACTTTTAACATGGAAACAAGTATACTACCGTAATATATATTTGAAGACATTTTTAAGTTATAATTTTGCTCCTTTTGGTATTATATTAATCTATAATTAAACGTTTAATGATTTAATGCACATTGCCGTACGTCAACACAGCAATATAGATGATTGCTGTGTTGTGACCACAAACAGAATAGAAATTTTTTTTACTTCAATTACTTCAATTTCCATAATCTGCATACAAGTGTACTTCAAATTTCTGCAGTCCTGTGGTAAGCAATGCCATAAATACGGTAAGAATACACGAAAACTAATCAAATAAATGCCAGGCGATGATTACAATAAAATAAATTGTATTACTTTAATTTTCATCAAAATATAATCCACATACTATGACATTGCAAAAAAGTGCAATTTGCTAACTGTTATTCGTTAGTGCCGCGTATGAGAGTAGCAGTACAGATTACAATAAAGGCACTGGGCCAAAAACGATTGAAGTATCAGATTTGTTGAATTTGGATTTGTTGACTTCTGGTTTAAGTAAAAGTAAATTGTATTACAATTGGAAATCTCTACTGGACTCCACGGAAATCCAATTTAATAGTTACTTGAAGAATGTTGAATGTTTTATGAAAATGTGGCTTTAATCGGTTAATAAGGTTCATGAGGGTATAAATATAAGAATTTTGTATGACTATATAATTTTTTTTATTTATTACGTATTCATAACTGGTGCGTTTGGTACTCCATATCAAAGAGGTAAGCTAATTCCTTCTGAAAGATGTTCTACAAATCCATTTGCGTTTTTATACAGATTCCTTCAATGAATAAGTTTCTTACAAATTACCTTAGGCTCCTAAAGAACTACTAAATACTCTACGAAGTGCTCTTAACATTCTGAACCCGATATTTTGCCACGTGGTAAAATCGAAAAATTTATTTCGCATCTACCAACCTAATTTTACAAAACCCACATTTTCGAATCAGTGTGATCCAAAATGAGTTTGGTATATAAAAATTAAAAACAAGCCATGTGTGTTATAAAACTTTTTACAATAAACAAGTATAAATAATCCTTAGCAGCCATGGTTTGACAATCACCGATAACTGAACATATAAAAAAAAATATTCCATGCTCCATGCTCCCTATTGATGCTCTAATGATCATCTTGGCACATAATCTAATTGCTTATTTTCGTCGCATGACTAAGACACCATTTGTTACCGCAAAGATTTGTCAGTTGTTGTTTTAAGTATGTGCGCTGCCAACTTACGCGTAATTCGTTCGACATTTTAAAATCTCACATAACATGCTAATATTCCAAGTTTACATACATTCTGACAAATCACATGTTTAATAAAATTGTCAAACAGTAAACTGTTTGGTAGGACGAAACAACAATTTTATATTTTCAGAGAATTAAGTAGCTTGGCACGGATTTCATACATAAATAAATTAAATTTTGTTCGAATTATAGCTTGAAAGAAGATGTAACTGTATCATTATTAAATAATCCTGTTACAAATTACGAAGAATATGCCCAAGTTTACATATATTATTTTTATTTTATGTACGAAAATATTTGTTTGAGAAGTGTCTCTGTCTCTATTATATTTACGAACTCAAAGTTGTATGAAATACGAAATAATAGCCATGTGCTTACTGGTAACCTCAATATCGAAAAAAAAAATAGATAAACGATCATACAAGAACAATATTGAAATTAAGGGAAATCGTGGATGCCCTAGAAGACCTGGAAACAAAAAATAACTCAAAAGAAATATTAGCAAATACATACATACGAGATATGGTCACATAATACGCGGAATTTTTAAATTTCGGGTGTTGTAGAAGTTCAATTGTCGATTTTTTATTTGTGAAAAAAATGGAACTTATGCAGCACAGTGCTAAACAAGTTAAACGTTGCTTTACGTAACACTTCTTTGAATAAAACAAGCGTTTTAAGTGATACAAGCGTTCCCAAGATGGTCGCGAAAATGTTGAAGATGATGAGTGTCCTGCACATCCAAGCGTATCAATACCTGATAATAACTATCAGAGAAGTTGCTGAAGATGTTATGATGGTGTACAATCTGAATCGGTACCGGTTTACATTGGTATACATCGGCCAGTCGGCAAAGCGGCCAGTAGTGAGTGGCTCCTGTGTGACGAGTTCTAGGACAGAGGAATGATTCATGCAGAATGGATTAAACGTAAATGAGTCCAAAACGCAGTGCCTAGATTTTTCATTAAAAAGTAGATCTGAAAAGGAAATGGTTAAGTTCCTGGGAGTCATACTCGACAGTAAACTTACTTGGGAATATCGTTGCAGTAAGGTCATGAATGTATTATACAAGGATGTTTTTCTTATAAGAATGGTTTAGTAGCAAAGTCTGTTTCTGGTAATATATTAAAACGAGCGTATTATGGAACCATTCACTATCATCTTTGTTATGGTGTAATCACGCGGGGTTATAACTGGGTCATGCAGGGGACTGGACACATGTCTTCAGATTGCAAAGACGAGCGGTACGAATTCTCTCCAATCTGTATTACAGGGTGGACTGTAAGCAAGCTTTCACTCTATATATTAACATTTCCCTAAATTTATATTTTGGAACCCTTACTTCATATTAAATGTAACCAAAATTCGCTACTCTTCGGTTGTGAAATATACAATCACAATAGCAGATTTAAAAATATACAACGTCTTACAGAAACGAGAGTACAAAAATCAAAAAACAAACACGGATGGCGATAGGTGTAAAAGACTTTAATAATTTCTAGGCGACATAACATCATTGCGGATACAAAAATTAAAACACTTTTTAATGAAATATGCCTATTATTCCTACAATGAATTTTTGAAGTATGAAATTAGTCCAGGGGTATTCTCCTAATTTGGATAATATTGCTATTTTCTGTATTTGTGTCTCATTTTCTGTGTACGTTGATCTGGATGCGCTTAGTTTTATTATTGTTATTGTTATTATAAGCACATACAATTTTACATTAATTACTACTGTAATATACAGCTGTAATATACAGGGTTGCTGGAAAAAATTGCAAATAACTTCGTACCGATATATCTGTCAAAGCAACAATGACAGAGCGCTCAAAATTATACCAATGACAGTTCAATATATTGCTTCTTAGTGTGTAAAAGCATTTGCGTCTAAGTTACAACGAAAATAATAAATTCCTTACATGGAATTCAAACGCAGCAGTGTTATTGTATTATTATTTGTTACGTAGAAGTTTCGTAGAATTTTATTTTGTAGAATTTTAATTTACTTTTAATTTACTTGTAGAATTTAGAATTTTAATTTTATTTTCGTAGATTTAATATGTTGTTTGAATATTTTAAATTTTACTATAACGCTTTAAAATCAGACCAACACTGGTTGCGATCATTCTCGCTGACCAAAAGGAATTGACTAGGTCTTATTTCATCCAATAGCCTATAGCCATAGCCATCCAAAGACAACAACTCGAAAATTACGTTTCTCCCGATTCTGGTCTGGAAGGCTCCTTTAATGCATTGTTGAGCTATAGTGTTTTGTATAAGCCGATGGGTTTCGACGGCGTCTGCCGCAAAAAAAGGCGGAGTTAGAAAAAAGCCTCTGCTACACAATTTTTAGGAAGGTTATACTTCCGGCCAATCAAAAGTCTCTTTCTGATACGTTAAGAAAATTTAAGGATCAAAGTTGCATTATTTTGTTGACGGTTATCTAGTGAAAATGCAGGTGGTGGTGATTTCTAAAAGTGGTGGGTCACACCAGCGGTGGAAATAATAGCTTGATGCGTCAAAATATCAAAGTAT
>WYDF02069898.1:1752-24813 GCA_009867245.2 Adranes taylori
AAGGAGACAAAGGAGACAAAGGAGACAAAGGAGACAAAGGAGACAAAGGAGACAAAGGAGACAAAGGAGACAAAGGAGACAAAGGAAGCAAAATAGACAAAGAAAAAGTTAATTTTCCATCTTTCCAAACCAATTTAATTTGTAAAATAGTGTACGTTTGTATTAATATATTAATGTATTCTGAGCGGAAAAAACATGAACATTAATTATTGCACCTTGCTTATATAGCATTTTATATTGCTTGTTTTTATTCTTTTTTATTGTAATAATTTGATATATTTTATTATTTTCTTACATGATTTTTTTTTAATTTCAGCTAATAATTTCAATCTGCTGCACATCTATCAACGCTCATATATATAACCCATATTTCAAACCGATCAACTATAACAGTCCATCTAGACAGTACTATCCAGCATATGGAAATCCACTACACCGGTATCACTCAACAGCACCATCTGCTTACCAATCACTGGTTGAAGATAACGTAGTCACTTCTTATCTTTCTCAGCCAGACATCATGCGAACCGTACATATTCTTACTGAAACCCCATACCAAATTAAAAATGAATTTACTGTAGTACCACTTTTAATTATGTCTAAGGAAAATATGAATATGGTATCTGGAGCTCAAATCATGGGCGTTTCCAAGAAGAAACCAATGTTGAATGTAAGAACTGAAAATAACTTAGAACTTGATTGCACACCAGCTGTTAAAATAGTATTGAAGACACCTATTAAAGTTCATAGTTTAAAATCGGATATACTGTTCCCTTCTGAAATAGAAGTTCTGCATAACAATATTCTTATACCAATATCAGTTGGAGCCGTAATAGCTCCAGTTAGTAGGTTTACATTTGTTTCATTTGAAAATCCAATCTCTGTACGAATTGTCTACGCTGTGCCTACTAAACCTTTCCATCTTAGATATCCGGCTCAGAATGATGATCAAAGTATTATCATCGAAAGTGAATCACTACTGCCACAGCAAAATGTTACTATACTAAATTTTCCGGAAAAGGAAGCTGAACCTACGTTTGTAGTGGATGAAGAAGATGCCGAATTAGGTAAATTAAATGACATTTTACGTAAATAAATTTACTTTATAAATAAATTAACTTTATTGGCATAAATATACTACAAAATAATATAATTCAAAATTAATACAAATTAACTTAATTTGAGACATTTTTAACATTTTTTTAAATCTAAAATTAAAACATAAACTTTGGGGAAGAAAAGGCAATTTTTCCTTTCTCTTTTCTCTTCCCCCATCTTCCACTACCCGTTCCTTCTTTCTACACCCCTAACCCCTCCATTTTTCTTCAATCCCTCCTTTGTCATTTTTTTCACAATTTTGTCACAATCTCTTCTTTGAATTTCTTTCTCACTTTCTTTTATTTATTTCCTTCCCCACTCTTAATAACTCTATATCCTTACCCTCCTTCGCCAGACATACCCTGTAATTTCCCCCTAACTCCTTTTCCCATTCATCCCATTCAAACACCTCACACTCTTTATCCAATGGCTCCACGTCTTCCTTCTTTACACATAATTTACACATTATTTTCTCCTAATTCATTCAATCTTTATTTCCAGCCTCTTCATTCCAACATCTGAACCTTGCAATCATTCTTTTTTCTACCATGCTTAATCCAGATACTAAATAACTTGCAATCCCTTCCTCATCCATAATCCACTTATCTTAGTATTATATCTACTTTTATTTATTTTTGCTTTTCTCTCTCTTGCTTTTCCGCATCCATCATCTCGTTCACCGCAACCTCCCCTCCGATCGTCTTCTCTAACCATCTATCACTCGACTATCCAATACATCTAATCACCTTTTTTCTACGCGCAATCCACTTATTCTTACAAACCCATTCTTCATTACCTCAATGTATACTTCTCTAACCAACCTTCTCCTTTCATCCCTTAACACCTTCCCCTCAAAACTAAACATTACCCTCATACTGCTTATCTAACATTTATTTTTCGTAATATCAGTGAAATATATTTCGTAGCCGGATGGCTGGTTTTTTAAAAACATTTATTTACACGAAATATATCAAATTTAAATAGTTCTACTTGTTTGCTTTAATTTATTAATTAATTATAATTTAATTCTATTATCTGAAGTATTGATCGAGCTATACTATGGACTTCCAGCTATACTATGGACTATACTATGGAGATTAAGCTTTAATTTAATTTAATTACTTTACAAAAACCTCTACGGTTGTAATATAATATAAAAATGAATTATTCAATTATTGAAACAATGTTACATTAAATTAAATTAATTGATTAAACTACTAATTTTTCAAGGCAGAACTAAATTAGAGTTTTAAAATAATAAATTAACTATCAGCGATTTTTTTACTAACTAACGCGATTAAAATTTATATAAGAACGAGCGGCCCTGGCAAACGTTGTTTTGCCCCCCCCCCCCTACCACACCTGGTGCCAATATTCGCCTACGTCGCGGACAGGTCTGCTGTCCACATTAACGTGGCCTGTGTCCGCTGCTTTTCCTCGTCCAGCGAAATGACCTAATTGCCGACATGGCGACATGGTTTAGTTGCCACGGCTTTGCCCCCGCCAGCGGCATTGTTTCATTGCCGCGACCTTGAAATGAGTTACAACAATGCGAAGAGCATTGAAATATTCTTCGTACTCTAATACCTACGTATATAAATGTTGATGACGATCGGTTGAACGGTGTTGAAGTTGATGTGCTGTAGCGCCACCTGGTGGCAAGTTACAACAAAGGGAATAGCATAAAAATATTCTTCGTACTCATATACCTACGTATATAAATTTTCATGCCGATCGGTTGAATGGTGTAGAAGTTGATGTGCTGTAGCGTCACCTAGTGGTGAGTTACAACAAAGGGAATAGCCTTCTCCCTGAAAAACTACATATATTTATATACCAAATTTCATGTTGATCGGTCAAACGGTGTTGAAGCTATTAATCTCAAATATACATTCACTAGCATCATCAAAGATGATCTAATTTCTGTCATTGCGTACCACAATTTACTATTATTAAACATCAGATTGTTTCTATGTGTGAGAACGCATTTTCAAACTTATCTCCTTATATAGTTCTAAATTAATGTAAAACAAATTTATAGATGACTTACTTACTAATCCAATTAAAACTAATATTTTATGCATTAATGGATGCCTATCTAGTTTGTCTATCTCACTAATTACGAGTATTTGGCTGCATTCAGTTCATACATCTAATAATTCGGATAAAGGATTGGAATATGATTGGTGAAAAATTGTTTCTAGAAAATAGGTTAATATGTTCAATTGGTTGTTGGTGGTCGTTTTGTTGATAAAATTGAAAACAAATTATCATACAGTAAATTACTGGATCTTTTTTAAAATACGTTTTGCTATTGGGTTACTAAAAATAATTTTTATTTATAGTCAATAGAAACCCACCATTGGTTTTGGCACCTGCTGGAATTGTGCAATCAACACAGCCAGAAGCAATTTTGAGTCCTTTCTATAACTCCAAGGAATCTCCATTTTTAATTGCTCTACGCGAAGAAGCGTTCAAGAGACAATAAATACATGTCATATTTATTGCTATAAATATGAGTTATATTCATCATATTAACAAACATATATATTTATATATAAGTAGTGTGTATATAATTAAAATTGTTTTAGATTTTTAAGACATTTGCCATATTTGAGTATAAAAACTATCTATAAGTAAAATACACACTAAGGTGCATTTATATTTGTACATATGTGATAGTTTTTTTTTTTGATATAATATTTCGTAGTTTTAAATAAATTTGAATAAATATTTTTAACAATAAATAAAAAATCAAAGCAATAAAATAAAATTAAAAAAATTTTCTTATTTATTCCTTTATTTATTCCTTGCACCACTCCATTCTTTTAGTATTCTCTCAGGTAAATAAGAAGTTGGGGATCAACTTTTTATAGCTTCTCGTATAATAAGTTTAAATAATTTTAATTTATAAAACTAATTTGATGCACTAATTTGACAACAATGCTTAAATAAATAAAATATTTCCTAGAAGGTAGCGAACCTGACTTATGAGTATTTAAAGTACGTAAAGTGTATACAGCAAGACTATTAAAAATGACTTTTGATCCTGAAAGTCAAAACTCCTAATCAATAGTTACAAGAAAACAGTTCAATTTAATCACAGTTCAATTTCAAAATAGTTTTAAACTTGAATAAACATGACTAGAATGTATTCCTCAAAAAGAAAAAGCGACATTTGACTTTAATACAATATAGTAAACATGATATAAGTTGTTTTATTTATTGTTACACTATACAAAAGAATAAAAGCAATTTAAGTACTTTCTCGCGTTACACTCGCCCCCGCCCAAAAAAATTTGCCCCGAAATTAAAAAATGCAAAGAGAACAATAATATCATAAAATCGTAGTATCGGTATCCGGAAGTGCTATTTTAAAAGTTAGTTCAACTCTAATTGAAATATAAATTTCAAAAAACATCGTGTTAATAATTCAGTTTCTTTTTGTATTTCTCTAAAATATGTGTTATTATTGCTGTTGTCACGTTGTTTTTTAGGCGACACTATTTAGAGAGGTAGGTTTTTACTAGATAATTAATTCCATGGATACGAAACAAGCCTCCCCATTTGTTTAAGGGATCGGGAAGATAATAAAATAATCTTTTTTAAAATATAATTTGAGTTCTAGATTTTAGTTAAATCGGGTCAGCAAAATACATAAAAGAATAAAACTCAATATTTTTTAAATTTATTATTTTCATGAAAAGAATAATTAGCATGCAATAGATTATAACACTCATTGTCAAGTAAATAAAATGAAATGAAGAAACATTAAGCGGTACATTAGTTTATAAGTGTTGCCTTTCACTAAAAATTAGTGACAAGAATAAATTTCGAATGAAATAAATTTGTATAAGATTTTCAAACTTGTCAATAAATAATAACATAATAAAAACTTATATTTATGCAGCAGCCATCACGAATACTATACTATGCTTTAAGATTATTTTAAGTAGCAAAAATTCAGCCACCTTCAGAAAACTTCCCCTACAATGATTCTAATCGCTCGCTTCTTGCCAAGCCCTCCCCTTCTAATATCTAATATTGAACCGTACACTAAATTTTCTACTTTTACTAGAACCATCGCAAAGTATCTCACACTTGGAGCTTGCTACGCTTAATCCTATTGGACGGGCGCTAAAATCATCGCGAATTTCCGCCTTCTACAAAGCTCATGTTTTTCTACCAATTTGTCGCTCAAAGATATAGGAATTCGTGATGCAAAATTTTTCAATACAATTTTTTTTTATTTTACGCTAGATAACTACAACGAATTAATTGTCTCCCTTTGAAACGTTTAATTTTTATACTAATCATGAAATTAGTTTAATATGTTTAAATATTATTAATAAGTTTAAATAATTTTAATTGATACAACTAATTTGATTGTTCCAGACTTATGAGTATTTAAATTACGTAAAGAATATATAGTAAGACTATCAAAAATGCCTTTTGACCCTGAAAGTGGAAAACTCCTAATCGACATTTAAAAGAAAGCTAATTTTCTCACAGTTCAATTTACAATGATCAAAATACTTTTGATCTTGAATAAACCTGACTAGAATATACTCCTCAAAAACATCAAGCTATATTTGAATTTAATACAATATAATAAACATGATATGGGTAGTTTTATTTATTGTTACTCTATACAAGAGAATAATAATAACATAAGTACTTTTATCGCGTTACATTCGCCCCCGCCCAAAAAATTTCGTCCCGAAATTTAAAAATGCTAAGAGAACAAAAGCATAATATCATGAAATTGGTACGTACCTCCTATACAGATTACTTCTATCTAACACGTATGCATGTTTCTTGTACTATATAAAGAGATTGCACTCGTACACACTCGTTAAGTTCAATCCTGAGCAAAACATAGCTGAAGTGCTGTTGGAATTTGTAAGCGAGAGCTCCGTGGAATTGGTACTTTTCAAACACCATTCTTGGAACATAAATTTGAAACGTTGGAACTGTTTGACCATAGCAAATCTGGAATACATTTTCCATTACTGTCTCCGAGTATTAATATTTCTCAAAAATCCCTATATCAAACTGCTTGATGAGAGGATTTATAAAATAGACGGCTATAGTTGCAAAGGAGATTGAATGGAAATAAAGTTGCATCTTTCAAGGGACATTGATTGAAAGGGTATTAAAACAATATTTTGAGGGTATTAAAATTCAGGGATTTGTGAGGGTATTAAAATAATATACCCATAAAACTTAAAAATATAGGTTTTTCGTTAGAATAAAAAATTTAGACCTACCTCCAATATAATTTCTGTGTACGCCAATGACGATAGAGGTGATTGGACCGTTCATATGGCAAAATTTTAATTCTAAAGTAATTTTTGAATAGTCCTATGCTATTATCAGTTTGTTAAGAAAATGTTTCATTTTTTGTGGTCCCCATTTAGTAAAATTTTGAAATAAGGAATAGCGTCAAAATAATTGTTTGTTCAATATTGAAAAAAAAAAACGCTCAAAACAAGAGATGTAAGCAAAAGGTTACATGAGATGCAAGAATGGACATATTATTCTATGATTTAGGTTTGCACATATGACGTCAGTTGTACAGAATAACAATCTTTTATTGTTTAGTTCCAGTGGAATGATATTTTTTTTCATACCACTATGTGATTAAAACTAGTTTTTGAAGACTCACCATTAATTTTCATCTCAAATTTTAAATCTTTGTACTTATCGACTAGAGTCTATCCATTGATGTCCTCTAGTTTCTTCTTGGCTGTCCGCACTCCTCTCGGGCGATGTGATATACTTTTATACACAACACCCTACACTTTTTTTCAATCAATGGAACTCTTCAATCTTCGGACTTGGGGATGCTTGTCCAGCAGTTGAAGAGCCTTTATATTCGCGTGAAGGTGAAGCCTAGCTTCATGCTTTCCAGCGAAGCTTTTAACTTTTTCTTTGGCGGTTGGAATCTGTAGATCTTTGTGTAAGTCAGCATTACGAACATGCCAGGTGGCATTTACTATGTTTCGTAGCACTTTATTCTGAAATATTTGAATACACTTAATATTGGAATCACTGGCACAGCCCCATAGGTGGATGCCATAAAGCCATATGGGTTTCAAGATCTGATTATAAATCAATAATTTGTTGGGGATTGAATGTTTGGAGTTTCTTCCAATTAGCCAATATTGCTGTCTATATTTTAGCTCTAATTCCGCTCATTTCTTCTTTACATGCTCTTTCCACCTAAATTTGGCGTCCAGAGTCATGCCTAGGTACTTGGTGATGTTTTCCTATGGCACAATGGTGCTATTTATCACCGGAGGCGAGGACCTGGATGCTAAACAACGTTGTATGAGGACCTGGATGCTAAACAACGCCTCCTTTGTACCAAAACCGCTTTTAAAGCCAAATTGAGACTGACCAATGTTTTCTGCGCATTTGATGTATATTCGAGAATTAACGATTTTCGGGAACAACTTTAGTACATGGCTCATTAAACTGATCGATCTGTAATCTTTACAATACTTGCAATTAGCCTTCTTTGCTATAGCAACGAAGATTGTCTTTAGGGATTACTCCGGTCTTGTATATGCAGTTGAGCAAGCTGAATAGAAGAGCTCTATCTTCTTCCAAAGATTTTAAAACCTTTATCTGTATTCCATCTGGGCCTGGTGCTTTTCCATTTTTTACACTTGATATAGCGTGTATGAGTTCTGCCTTGGTGATATTCATTCCATCATCCAGAGTAATATAATGCGAAAAACTGGCTACAAAGGGGCTTTCAATATATTTTTTCCATTCCTGCAAGTGTTCTTCTGTGCTACTAAGAATTTGCTGTTGCTCGTTCATGAGAATGCTGTTGTTGCTCTTTTTATATAGACCAGTTGTCTGTCTGACTTTCTTGTATATGTTAAAGGAGTCGTGCTTAGCTTCTAACTGCTTTATTTCATTGCACTGGCCCACTTTTCTTTCGCTTGTCTGATCTTAGCCCTAATTTCTTTTTGCATCTCTTTGTATCTGGTAGGGTTTTTGTTTTTGTATGATCTACGACGTCAATTAATTTCAGGATGTCATCGTTGATCCAAATTTTGTGTTTGCAGTGACGCATTTTAGATAATGCTGAATTCAGATAGGAGCTTACAGATTCTTGTTTAAGATTTCAGATTTTTTTAGCTGCTGAGTCTTTATTAAGAATGGTTTTGTCTGGGGGATCCCTCGATTGCTGCCATCTTCTTCTAGCTCTTCGCTTTTCCATTACAAGCTGGATAGTAGTTTAAACCTTTTAGTGTGTAATCCTTTAGTTTATGTGTGTAATCTCTTTGGTGTTGTTATATGAATAAGACTGGTGAAGTTTTCAGTTTCTTTTTCTAGTTGTTCATTTGCTCTAACACAAATACTTAGGTTAATGTTATTTTGAAGGTCAATCCTGAAGCTTTCCCCGTCAGTGGTTTCATTAGTACTGCTTGCTCTTTTTATTATCCTTTCACTTAGCGTTAGTATGACCACTGAATGGTCAAAATTCTTTTTGACTTGGAGGATACTTTCCTGGTGATAAAAAAGTCTGGGATTTTATCAGTAGGCCAATAGGTCGGCTTTCCTGTTGATTGGTAGTTGCAATTCCTCTTTTGGATTGCTTTCCTTAATTCTCCATCTTTGGTTGTTCGTTAGCCTGGAATCACAATCTACATGTTTAGAGTTAAAAATCCCACCAACCAGTGCCGCATTTCCCAGTAACCACTAGAAGCATGTGCTTACAGCGACAATTTTTAAGGACGGCATATGTCTAATTTAAGGGCGCCAAAAATTTCTCATACTTAGTAGTTAGGTACTTAGGTAATATGGAAATGAATAACCTAAAAAAAGTCATCAATCACCCAGAAAATAAAAGGAAAATAAAAGGTTCTATTAAGAAAAAAGTAATGAAAACCGAGATAAACAATTCATAAATTAAGATCGTTTTCAATAAAAATCATAGCAAGTAAGAGAATTAAAATTCATGTAAGAAGGCGGCAATTTGTTCAGTGCTTATAGCGACACAATAGTTAAATCCGGCACTGCCAGCAACACTGGTCCAACTTTCAATTCTTGTGTCGTTAACATAATTCCAACCACTGTTAGTCGAACATCTTCTCTTCAAATATGATATTCTTTGAACTGGTTGATAGTTTCTCTTATGACGATTACACTATCATCCCTGGCCTGGTTGTCCGGCTGGCTATATATTGGGCATTTAGGAAGACTTCATTGTCATGCTTTTTGTTTAAGATGCCGTTGACATTCCAAGTTGCAATACGTATGTATTTTTGATCCATAATTATTTTGTGTAGTACCAGTATTCCTTGGCTTCCAGTTTGTCAGTGATTCGATCTAATATCTTCATCATATTCTGCATAAGCTGTGTCACAGATGGTTTACATGTCGACAGGACAGGTAATGACTTTGTAGTTTTTTATTTCATGCTCTGGGCATATGATATCCTAGGTTTTACTATATTAAGTACATTTTGTCCTGAGAAATGATTTTCTTGGTTTTAGCATTATCTCTTCTTTTTTGTAGCTCCATTACAATTATATCTCCCTGCAGCTAACAGTGTGTTCTTTTTTTACAATTAGCGCACTTGGCAAGTGGCACTTTATACTTGTTGCAACATGGGGTAAGAATCTCCCTGTGTTGCCATGTCTTTAACATATTTCACATGGAGGAATGAGCTTGTTATTTCTCACTGCTTCTATTTTCACTTTCATGTGATTGATGTATTGGATATCATAAATTTTGTTGATATCTTCTGTTCTATCAAAAGTTAGCATATGCAATGGCAAGTGAATGTGATTCACCTTGTCATTGGAGATAGTTCTCTTGAGTTTCTGAGTTACATTTATAATTTTTTTTCATTTAGTTCACTGACAATTTCTTCCTCAATATTTGAAGGATGCACATTCCTCACCATTACCTTTATAGGCCTACAAGCTTTGTTTTCGTATTAATGCTATTCAATGCTGGTGTTGTGAGGGCTTATCAATGTTGTGAGGGCTCTGCATTCCTCGGTCGTGCTGACATTAACTTTAATTTGGTAGTTATTCATCATTCTGGTCTTATGTTTAAAGTTGCCTGCTTTTAAGCTGTCTTTGACAACTTAGTAATCATTTACGATACTTAAAAACACCGGTGGTTGTTTCACGACTTCAGGTGTTTTGTCTGATTGCTTTTTAGGACTTTTATCAACTTTTCCAGGTGAATCAGCAGCCTTACTTTTTCTTCTATTTTTATTGTTGGATGTTGGTAACAGCCAATCCGTTTCTTTAGCAATGAGATTCTATCCTAATCCCGAGTTTGCTGGGCTATAAGATTTTTCCCTTGCCGGTGCTTCCTCTATATTTACCTGCATTAGTTTCTTGTTTGTACCTCTTAATTTCATTCAAGGCCTGCTGTAGTTGCATTTGCCTGCAGAGGAATATGTGGTATCAATGCAAAAGTTATTTATTATGGTGATGAGCAAAATATCATTCAAAGGAAATTGTTTTTAGTGTCCAACAAATTAGTTGGACACTATACACTTTGGGAACACTGAAGAATCAAGAAAATTTTGGAGAAATGGAACTCCATAAGAAAATTGAAAATGTTTAAAACCAGGTCTCATATACTAGCCAGATAAAAAAAAACTAACCTCGTAGAAATGGGATATATATAGATAGTAATCCTGTAGAGTAGAGCAAGGTGGTCTAAATTCTAGACCACCGTTAGCAAATAGTAGCCGAAGCGTAATGAGGCCCAGTAAAAAATACTGGATCTCGAGTAGATAGGAAATATATAAATGAGGAGTAATGAGGCGCAGTAAAAAATCGTGGAGCTCATATAGATAGCCAACTAAACGGCAAGAGGCTGTAAGACAACCTCTTGATTAAATGGGATATAAGCAAGTTCCTCCTGAGTGATGTACACTAAATATATAGGGAAACACAAAGAGGAACAAACTGTTCCTCTTGCATATATAAGTAATACAATATATAGCATATAATGTTGCGAGGAAATACTAATTTATCGAAAAAAGAAGAACGATAAATTAGTATAATATACATTTCAGAAAACTCTATTTGTTTGATATCCATTAAATGCTGCCATGCGCGTACATAGGAATGGGCTTAGGGGGCGGAGGGGGTGGTGGGCAGTTGCCACCCTTACTTTTCTCTTCGCCACGAAACATTCAGACTAGTATAAGCTTGAACACATCATGACAAACGGCCGTTGATTTCAAAGCTTTATGTTCTTTAATTAGAAACGAAGAATTCTTATTTAGTATTGAATGTAATAAAAAATACGAAACCAAAATTATAAAACATTAAAAATAATTTTTATTTGTACAAATTAAACTCTGAAATATTTAATAATACCTAAATCATTTTCTTATAAAAATTTTAATAATCTTAAATGTTTTATATTAAAGCTCTTCTTTTCTTTCTATTATACATGTTTCATTTTCTCTTGTCTTCTCTTCGTCGCTTTGTGGGTCCAAACATATCTCGTTACTATTACTATTAGATTCATCATCTGTTATACTACTGACACCTGGTTCATTTCCAATTGAATGTCGTGACTTTAGGTGTCGTTCAAGATCACGTCTCCTAACAAGGATTTTTCCGCACAATTCACATCTGAAATTAAAATAACACAATAATAAAACGTTTAAATGACGTTTTATGCAGGAAATGGTATGTGCAATGATATAAAACAAGATATGATAAAAGATAGTGTAACATAGCATGCTACTCTAAATAAAATCGATTAAAATAAAGAAATAAATTGCGACACCACGGCACTGGTAAGAAATCGGTTCATAAGATAAAATCATAAATACAATTCAAATATACGATCGCGCTATTACGAATAAAATAAAGGCGCAATGATAACAACAGCGAGACCGGCTTCGTTGTTGACCTCGGTATCTATGGTAACGGACGCATTGGCTCTGTGATAATAGGCACGCATTATCCGCGTGATATTAGGACCGCGTGTAGCGTTAATTGGATTGATATATACGTAATATTGATTGATATATACGTATTGACTCGTTGTTATGTGGAAACTGCTGTTGCTTTACTGAAATAAGCGGAGACCATATCAGGATAATAATTAACGAGTGAATGGCTACACAGAGACCCGTAGTTCAGAATAAAAGTTGTGTAGCGACTCCCGTCTATTAATACCGACGATTTCTATACAATATTTTAGTTCAATTTACGAACTGGAAGATCATTAGCAGCATCAACAACCAGCGACTACCAGTCAACTGGGGATAAGAAACAGCGCGACATCGCCGGATAAGTAAGCGGTTGTAAAGCGTTTTCATATATCTTACATTGTTCTATTACATGTATTTTCAATAGCTTTGTTTCTCCTTCTATCTTCCCTATTTCCTACGTAACTGGAGTGTATAATTCTAGTCGAGCGTTAACCGTGACTAGTCTTATTCACTCAGAGCACAACAAGAGCACTGAACGCTAACCGCGGTGTTATGATAAACTATATTGGTTTCCTAATATTTCTGTCATCATCATTGTCCGTATTATTGTGTAAAAATAAACCTCCCTCCCGTTTCCGTTATATGATAGTCCGCTTTTACATGCTTCCCGCATAGTTATTGTTTTGTTATCATATCACCTCATGTTTGCACCGCTTTACATGTACTTCTTATATATAATTTTTGTGTATTCATTTTTATTTGATTTATTATTCGCTAATTGCCATTAATACGCTACTGTTTGATTTGACATTTAATTAATTGGCATTTAATTTTGTATTTCTCCTACTCCTAGAGAACTCACGTACTTGTAGCTACGCGTGCTCTCAGTAAGCCACCGAGGGAGGGGGGGGGCGGAGGAACAACAAGATCAGTTCCAGCCTGCGGTCTCACGTTAAACTGACTTGGCGCCCGAGAATCACATTTCCGGCGGATAGTAAATTCTGAAATAATAAGATATTTGGTTGCGCCAATTGTGACAATTGCTAGGACTCCACATTAGCAGCGTCGCGAGTGGTAGTCTGTCGCATAGATAGAAAAAAAGATATGCAGAATGTTTTTGACAGAATATATTTATTATGTATATTGCGACTTTCTATAGCTAACGCCGCTTTTTGCATCCCGCTCTCCATAACTTTCTATAGCTCCAATCATCTTCATCTAGATCCCGTTACGCCATTGCTTTCTTTACTTCATTTCGCCTAGGTTTTGCCAATTTCTCCCCTGCCAACTTCTCCTAGGTTCTAGTCTTTAGGTTAGTAAATTATAGTTTCAATTTACATAAGTTCATCCCTCTGTAAAATATTTCAATGGTTGGATTACAAAATGCATCCCATCTGTCATTGTAGATTGGGTTGCCTATATTGTAGGTTTAATAATTATCGATTATTTTGCCGCTTAAAAATAACGTTGTATGTGTAGTAGTACAAAAAAGAAAACGAGGACCAGATGTATAGTTTTGTAGCTATCTTCATAAACATGCTATCATCGGTGATCCCCACATTTGGAATAAGTGGATGATTAATAGTAAAAATTATCGGTAAACATCAGTGCGAACGGATTTCCTATCTTCTTTACTGTCCTTCCTTCCGTCGCCAGTATCATTAGAACTACACAATCAAGACATTCGCTCATTTGGTTGCAATAGCAGATCGAGCCTATATTCTACTAGAGGGTAAATAACAGACCATAAATTAGTTATTGTAGCATATAGCGTCCTTGAATTTCCCCGGGTGTCATTACTGGGGCATCATGTACAAACAACAACAAACAATCTAAAAACACAAAAAATAAACTGTACTAGACGGAATACTAATTGAGGTGTGGGGATGTATGAGTAAGGAGGGAGTGGGAGCATTAGTAAGAGGGTTCAGTAGAATATGGATGGGATTGGAGTGTGTGCCAGAAGAATGGCAGAATGGAGAGATTGTACAGGGGTGAAAGAGAGAGTGAAAGAGAGAGGTGTATAACAGGGGTGAAAGAGAGAGTGTAGTTAGTTATAGGGGAATCACGAATATGGATGGTTTCTACAAATTGTATGCAAAGATTATAAATGGAAGGTTGAAAGAGGAGGTGCGGGTAAAAGGGATTCTATCGTACACACAGAATGGACTTGTAAGGTGTAAGGGAACTGCGGACAATATTGAAAGTTTAAATTATGTGATTAATAAAGAAATTACAGAAAGAAAGTAGGTTTATCTGTTGGACCTTAAAGCTCCGTTTGATAAGATCGTAATGATAAAATTGGATTAAAATTGTGGAGGTAGGGATTTCGAATGGACTAGGTTAGTATGATAAAGAGAATGTATGAGGGAAAGAAGGTGAGGGCGAGAGTGAATGGGAATATGTCTGATTGATTTGAAATTATAAGAAGAGTGAGATATGGGTGCCCTTTGAGCGCTAGTCTTTTCAATATATACATATCAGAGTTAGAAGAAGTGTTAAGGAAAGGCCAAGCGAGTGGACAACACATAGGTTGGTGTAAACTTTAGACCAACCTATGTGTTGCCATACTTTACACTGTAAAGTATGGCCGTTGACGTATGCGGATGACATAGTATGTATAGCGAGTAAAAAATAAGAATTGAATGAAATGGTTGCGAGAGAGAAAATATATATGGAGAAAAGGAGAGGACAGAGAATAGAGCGTGTGAAGAAATGCAGTATAATACCTGGGAGTAATTATAGTAATTATACGTGGGATATATGTTCACCCAAAGTGGTACTTGTAAAGAACATATTAGGATGGTAGTAATGAAAGCAAGAATTGTTGAAAAATATAAGGATGCTGTGGGAGAGGATGATTGGTGATTCTGCGAGAATGAGGTTGATGATAATGGAGGTTTGTGTGAGGAGTATAATAAAGTGTGGGATGTGTGTAAAACCGAGATGATAGAAGAAGTACAAGCTGGGTGTACTAGGAGGACATTTGATGTGGACAGGACAACGCCATATGAGCTAGTGTTGCAGGAAACGGGAAAAACAAATGTTGTATAACAAGAGTGAAGTTTAAAAGATGTAGAAGTTTGAAAGAAACGTATGGATGGATAAGGATGGGAGATTGGTTAAGAAAATATATGTAATGGGGATAAAAGAAGGAAGTGTGTATGGTAGGACAAATAAATGGATTGAGAGTAGAAGAAAGTTGTATGAAAGAATTGAATGGTCGATGCGCAAATGAGGATAATGGATCATGGAGGGAAAAGAAATGGTAAATAACGCAGTAGAGAGAATAACAGATATGGAGTGGCAGGAGAGGTTTGAAAGGTGGAAGAAGGGATGCCTGACTCTATAATATCAGAATGAACCATGCGAGAAAAGAGAATGATCACGAGATCCAGATCTGGTAGTGAAGAACGGGGAAATCGATATTGCGCGGCAACGGTGCAATAATAATTCTATCCATTATCCCTGTACTTTTTATTCCTCCTCCCAAGCACGCTTTTTCGTTATCTGCAAAACACATTTTTTCATCACCACATACTTTCACCCAATGCTCGCACTTTTTCTTATTTCATCCACATATCCTGCATATCGTCTCACAATCATCGATCCAATATCTAAATCGCACAATAATTCTTTTTTCCCATGCTTTAACATCTGCTGCCATATATTCTGGCATTCTTCATTCATTATATTGAAATATTTCGTGTTACATTTCCCATTCCTTACTTATGCCATCTTTCTTGAACTTCAGTATCATTATTCTTTTTCAACTTCATTTACAGCTTTTTCCACGTTACAGATTTTCTTGAACTATCATTCCATAGACCATCCTATTCTTTCATACGCTTCCTTCTTTTCATCCCGACAATTGAAATAAGTCATTTTCACCAATCTCACTTTCTCATCCACCATAATCTTTCTCTCATACTTTACAAATTTCTTCATTCCTTTATTCCAACATTTATGCTTCCTACGCTCTTGCAAAGCTGTCTCACTCGTGTTGACTTTTTGACTCTAATTATTCTTCCTAATGCTCCACACATCATTTTGCACATCCGCTCTTTCTTTTACACACCATACTTCCGCTCCACATAACATAATACTTTGCACACAAACCACCATTATTATAATGCTCATTCTCGCCGAATTCCCAAATTTCCTTTCCTACACACATCTTAATCTTTCCAGTGCTACTTTTGCTTTCTTCCCTGCCAACCTTTCATGCGCGTACTTATTCCAGGGCAATTCTTATTCACAACTTATTATTTGTAAGTGACCCTCATGTTCCCAAAATTATAAAATAGTTTTAGTAAATAATTAATCAGTGGCAAATCCAGGAGAGGTGTTATAGGCCTCCCCGATAACTAACGCCTTAATTCCCCTAGTAAAATTTGGAGACATTACGACGATTCAAAATTTTTATGACCTCTACCTTCTCAACACTCCTGACCAAAATCCTGGATTCGCCCACTGCAATAGATTATAACTATATACTTACTTATAAGGTGTTTCTCCTTCGGCATGTAATCTAATATGTTTATTCAAATTACTCGGATCACCAAAGGGCCGCATACAGTATTTGCATTTTAAAGGCTTATAACCAGTATGTGTTCTGATATGTATCTTTAATCCGTACTTCCTGGAATAAGTCTTGCCGCAATACAAACACACATGTCCATTTCGCGATTTTCCTAAAGTACTAACCAACGATTCGATATGAGCCTCATCATCTAGACTTGGATCCACAGAATTGACTGGAATTTGGATTTGAGGAAATGTTTGCAGATGATTGTCGAAGTTTGATGACGGATTCATATTATTATTATTGTTATTATGTAAATGACTCGCTATGGATTGATGGGCGTGGAGAAATGGATCAGGTACGTAGTCTGGAGGCATTGTGAACATAGGCCATGGCGTTGATAGCAGACGTGAATTAATTGTATGTGGATGTTTATAATCTAATTGTGAATTTTGCATATCTGGAAATAAATTTGCACATTAACTTGCTGAAATACTTCTCAAACAATTTAATACACTTCTCAAGCAGAAAATAAATTTTCAATGCCAATACATTTATAATAATTTATTTTTATAAAAAAGAAAAATAATTTTCATGATTTTTTCCGCGTTCAAATGTACTCATGTGAAAACATGTCATTAACAGATGTCAAATTCGTGGAAAACATATTGGTATATTTTGTCACAAGACTGTCGTAAAAGTCATAAAAAATATTACAATTTTTAATATTTACAAAAACGCATAAAACGATGCTCTCCATGTTTAAATTATATAAATATTAACAAAACGTAAGATTTTTTAAAAATTGGAGTGAACCAAATGTTTTAACGCTTTACAATTTTGAACCGAGATTTTTTAAATGTTTCTGCACAGCATAAATTTTGTCGAAATATTGTTCAATTGTATGTTTACAAAATGTGCCGATCTGTTATACTTTCCACGTCAATTACAATATTAGTGTAAAGTTCACAAAGCAAACGGGCCAATATTTTTAGAGCCAAACTCCTAAACTAAAAGTCGTATACGTTTCTTTTAGTATTATTTCGAAATAACAAACCCCAGCCTATCTCATGACCACCTGTTAACGATCCAACATAGGGATTCGTACGTTTTTCTCGCGCCGAGAAAAAGGTACAATAAATATGGCGATTTCTAATTATTTTTTATTTTTTCCCCGAAATGAATCACATTTTGACAATATTATTTTTAATTTCCATCATTTTATTGAAATTGAAAATTTTACTTTTACACAAAATCATATAACAACGCACCTGTTAGGGTTTTCAAAATTTTGTATCAAATAAAAAATGTAGAGAATCAAATTATCTACAAAACTGCTCAAACAACAAATTTTTAATGTTCTCAAGCAAGCTGTCAAGTTACTTTAAAAATCCAAGGAAGAATCCCACCAGTTTTAACCTATAGTTGACGGGCTGCACGCTTTTACGGTTTTAGTAATATACATTTATAATAATTTCTAATTTGTATTATAATAATTTATATTTGTCAATACTTTTATAATAATTTTTTATAATTTTTTTTATAATAACTATAAACAATTTTTATTTTTCTACATATTTTTTATAAGACTATGTTTGTCATATATTTGTTAACTGTCATTGGCGGATCAACGTGGTGCTGGGCTATAGAGGGCATACAAGTACGGAAAAAAAGAGTTGAGCCCGGTTCAATGACTTCTTTTACCCAGTTCAAAGACCTCTAAGCCAAGACTTGCTCCGCTTGCACATGCATAGTCCCACATACAGTGATTACGACACTCTATAGTGGTTTTCGGAACAAACTTCATTTTTTTGTTGTTATGTTATAGTAGATGCAATACTGTCTCATATTGCGTTACATAACCTAAGCGTTACATAACAAAATACAAGATGGTCAAATGCCAATAAAAAAAGCGCGTGCTTAAGTTGTGTAACAAAGCATGTTATGAGACATAGATTAGATCCATTAGATTTCATAATTCTTCATAATAAATAAATTAAGTTGATTAAATAAATGGCATTTGGGAACCCTAAACTAATAATAAACTTATATGTATTTACTATTTGTAAATATTGAAAAGCTGCTTAGGAGCTGGCGGTTCGCGGAATGCTTACCATATATTACATGCATCAGAGAGAGGGGAGAGCGAGAGAGATGTACTGTCGCTTACTTTACTGTCGCTCTGTACTTTAATATGTATGACGAATTATGCACGTTAGATTCGTGCGTCTGAAAGAACACACGGTTGGCGCTATTCACTGGTATGCTAAAATATAACGCATCACTGCTGCACGCTGCTCTTGTTACCGCTATGTTCTATTGTTACGCGTGGGAATGCGTCAAGAGGGAGGAATTATGTGTTTTGTCGTCACATAGGGTAGGAATACTACGGAGATTTACATAGGATTGCGTGAAGAAACAGTGTGACGTAATAAATGTAGTGTGATTGACTCAATACGACCCATATAACAGAGTAAAAACTGAACGAAGGCTCCCGTCTATAAATAGCGAGATATTTGCCATAATAAGTTAGTTCCAATTTTGCGAACTCGAAGAGAAGCTGTCCAGCAGCAGCAGCCAGCATGAGCAGAGCGATCAGCGAAGACGGCCAAGGCGAGTCAATGAGCGAAGCGACAGTCGCTCAGAAGGTAACATATTTGGTGAGCGATTTTATATACCATACACTGTTCTGTTTGATAGATTGAATGTGTAATGAATAGCTTTGTTTCTCTTCCTACCCTGTTACCAACCTACTTCCTATTCAACTGAAAGTAATGTCGACGAATTGCGAGGCTTTACATAGTGATTCCTTCCCGCACTATACAGTAGAGTGTGTAATACTGGTTTACGCTCGTCTTAACCACCCGACTTTAGTAATATCGACGTATTACGAGGTGTTACTTGTCTTACTGTGGTTATTCCACTGGGATTTAACCAATGGTGTTTAATTCTTACTTTCACTGGTTTTGGTGACCAGACAACAGCAACATCGACGCATTACGAGATATTGCGCAATAATTCCGTACATCATTACACTAGAGTGTATAATACTGGTTACGTTGCTCTTAACCACTCCACTTTAGGAATAGCGACGTATTACGAAGTGCTACTTGTCTTACAGTGGTTATATCACTGGGGTGTTTAATTCTCGCTTTCGCTGGTTTTTGTCACTCAACAACAGCAGCATCGACGTATTACGTTATACGACGTATCGACGTATAACTCCTTACATCCCTACACTAGAGTGAATAGTTTTGGCTTAGACATCCAATCAGTAACGTCACGTATTGCGTGACGTTACGATTCCGGTGATTTACGCTAGTTTTAACCACTAAGAAACAGAAACATCGACATATTACGAGGTGTTGCGTAGCTTTAGTAATTTCCAGTGTTCATAGCATACCTACCGCCTGTATCAGTATAGTTAGATTTGCGCTCTGTAATTAATAAGATATTTGTTTGCACCATTTGTGACAGCCGCCAAGGCTTCCCATTAGCAGCGTCACGAATAGGAGTCTGTCAAAGCTGTTTGTAAACAAAAGAAGCATATCCAAAAACACGTGGTGAAACTCAACCGAAATATAAAAGTAACTAGATTTGAAACTAGTTTAAAAAATAAAAATAACTGGATTCTAAAAAAGTAGCTACATATGATTAGGATCGGTGTAAAAAATAATTGCTTAAATCATTATACCTACTAGGATTGTACAAAATTTTTCACCGGGATTCCACCCCGCCTGGTATAGTAACTGGGGGTTTTGCTCAGAGGGTCGTAGAGTAGTAGAAAAAATAAATGATTATTTTAATCTATTGAATTTAGAACTTTCACAGTTATTGAAACATAATAGTGAATAAAAAGATCTTACATTCTCGTGTCAATGCCGGTCGCCAAAAGCTATTCCTTATATTGATTCTCTCAGTGATGTTTTTTAGCCTACCGCGTGTAATACTAATATATTTTTCTTGCATAAGTGTGGCAAAAATATTAATTGGAAGTAAGGTTGCCAGCTAATTTCTCTAGATATATATTTAATTGAACCCTTATATTATCGCTACGGAGCAACATTAATAAGTGTTATCATATTTTATTTACTAAAAGCATTTTTTGCAAATCTTTCGTTGTGCCGTCACTCACTTCTTATTTCATTCATTCATATCAATATTTCACAACCCTTCCTTGACAAATCTTCGTCAATGAGAAAGCGTGGTCAACATCAGAAGAACATGGGCATAGCTAGGGGGGACCAAGGGAGAACTGCCCACCCTACAAAACCCATTACATCCACCCCTAAAATAATTGCCAGTATACTCGTTTCATTTTTGTTCAAACCCCTAGACAATTACGCCAATGCAGACGAAGAGAGAGGCCAACCATTCAACGCACCGAGACAATGAGGATGACAGAGACAGAACTCAAGTAACTCGTGAAGAGTATTCTCGACGCTTGTTCCACTATTACTTCGGCGCCAGAGAATAAAGCTTTACTACGCATCAATTTTCTTCCGTCATGATTTCATCGTATATTTAACACTTTATTTCACACCATTTTCACACCTTCGTGACGTTAACTGGCTAGTTCAACCCACAACATCATCATTAAACATTTATCATTCAATCTTTTAATTCTGAACAACTCAACCGCGTACTCATGCAACGAGCGTTTTATGTTACAAATAAGCAGAATAAAAATAAAAGCAGCATAGTGGTCATAAACTTAACGTCGATCCTGCTTTGATTAGGTAAAGTTTGTAACATTATATTGCTCAAATCAACTAGTATTGCTGACGCAATACTGGTTGATTTGCTGGTTGATCATACTATAGCAAAACATAACCTCAAACAACAAACATTTTGAATTTCGCGCCGAAAACCATTGGGAATTGGGACCAGGGCGACGCATGCGGAGACGAAATAAGAGGCGTGGCTTTAGAGGTCATTAAACTCAGTAAAAGGGGTCATTATGCCAAATTCAACACAATGTTTTTCTCCTACTCAAATAAATACACAAAGATAAAAATTAGAGTTAGTAATTTTTAGTAATCTTCTTTTAATGCAATTAGATAAATCTACATACTTAGATTTACTCGCGTGTCATTCTTCTCAAATGGTTTAAACGCTGAATTAACGTATGGTCTATAAGGTACCATTACTGTTTCGCAGTTCTTCCTTTTTTCCTGCGGCGTTGATAGATCAATAGCTGTTTTCTGTTTAGGTGAAGCGAACATTGTCTCTTGCGATGCAACGAGCTTGAAATTAAATTCTCCTCCGCCTCCTCCTCCTCCTGCTCCTGGTATAAATTTCCTTTCTTGAAACATATTTTCAAGTAGAGAACGTGATAAGGATTCCCATAGTGTGATGATATTCGTTTTATCACAGCCTAGAGTTAGATGAAGTTTTAAAGGATTTGGTGATTCGTAAAGAGTGGAGCAGCGTGTACAAACATATTTCTTTTGACCTAAGAAAAATCATTTTGGAGGAAATTTATTAATAGAAAGTTCATGCCCTCATAAGTATTAGGAACTATGGAGTAATGATCTCCATAGTTTCTGAAAGGCTACAACATATATTACCTTGAATATTAGTAGGTGATAAAAACCTCATATGCAACGTTGTCAATATATCTTCGGAGAACCAGAGAAGTAATTCTTGACCTGGTTCAATTGGTCGTACCGTTTCGATAACAAGTTTACATCGATCCGAAGCAGGATCCGCTTGATGTGGCATCCTACGCAGCTGTACATTGTACGAATGGCAATCGTCTGCTATCCGTATAGCTCGTACCCAATGCACGTCCGCATTCCAAATTGATCTTGAGTTTTCTGATAATTCAATAGTGCCGTAAATTGTTGTATGAACATTTATCTAAAACAATAGATACAAATATAAATTGTAAGAATTAACCTTGAATAATTAAATCAGAATCAAACTTGAATAGGACTGGTATTAATTTATCAGTCCTTAGTTATATAAAATATTTAATTTAATACAAATTTAATTAAATTAATGGATTTAGAGTACTGCGTAATCTATTAAGATATATTGCTATAATTCAAGGAAATTAAGATTAGGTCAACATTAGACGCGCGGTTCTTAATGATAATGCTAAAAATTAACTCCTTTATTCTTAAAAATAATTTACAATATATACAGAATCAACAAAAGAAAAAAAATGTGTTAAAAGTATAAAGCAAATAACTCGAGTAGTACTAAGAATAATAAAAATGTTTAAACTAAAGTTTTCTAAAAGAAAATTAAATCCTAATAGAAATGGTTCAATGAAATGCAAATAGTACATATCTACATCTGTTGTAAATAATTTGATAGCAATTATTTCTACAACTGGTAGTGATCACAGGTTGGTACGTGCGAAAATCATGCTAAATACTCGATTCCAAAGGTCAAAACTAGTGAAGAAAAAGGATATGATTGACGTGCAACGACTGTACGAACTGAATGAGGAATTTTCTACGACAATGAATGCCGAGTTGGAAAACGTGAC
>WYDF02069899.1:0-11482 GCA_009867245.2 Adranes taylori
TCGTCTTGCCGCCATTTTATAATACCAAAACTATATAAAAGTATCGGAACAGCAAGCATATTTGTGGCGACAACTTTCTTGGCTCCGCTTAATTTGGAGCAACAAATTTTATTAATGGTGTTCTTGTACTTGATGCTGGGACTTTCTTTGATGTTGGCTGCATCATGTACATGAATTTCACTCATATCGGTATCTCTCATCACATACAGGTATCTCTCATCAACCTTAAGGTGTGGGAAGGCAAGCTTTGTATCGACCGCCCTGCGTTATTATTATTATTATTATTATTATTATTACTATTATTGTTATTATTATTAAATGATTTTAAAGGACATAAGCTTAATATATAAAGTACCGAGTATCTAAGTGATGGCTCGAGCAAAGTACTATTTGTTAAGACAACATACAATCAAAACGAATTCAATTTAATATGTTTCTATTGACCGCTCAATAACTCACCAACTTTCCATAAAAATTGACGGTTAAAATTTTAATTTCTCAGAGCATAGATATCTCATTGTTTTTAGTGATTTTGACGTACCGCAAATAAACTGACTACAGCAGAACATGATCACTCAAAACAATGAGTCGACAGAATATTTTTCCGATTCATAGCTATTTGTGTCAGCCAGTAAAAGAACCAACAAAATACCGTGCTGAAGAACCAACATGAGTACTTGACCTGCTATGATTGCAAAAAACTAATAACCTACGTCGATATAAAATCGCTCCTAGCGACCGTACAAATTTTCATATTCCAAGATTAATTGCAAAACCAGGCGCGTTCGAAATTTCAGCAAAGCAAATTATTTCAATATCTGCAACTATCTGCCCAGCTCAGGCCTAAATAGTTACCCAAAATTATCAAATGCTCTAACACATGTAATAGATCAATTTGTACGAAAAAATTCTAATAAAACCCTGATTAAACTTAACGATTATAAAGCTTACGCAAAAGAAAAGATACACGTGGGCCTTACAAAAGCAGGGAAGATATGCCGCACATAGAAACATGTGCAATGAAGTTATGTCACGAATTAGGCTAGAAAAAATGAAATACAATTGTTGGCGAGAGGAAGAATTTTTTCAACTATATTTCACACACCCTAAGCTTATAGGGGTTTCGTCCCTTTCTTTTGATCAAGTATGATAATTATTGTATTGACCGCAGTAGATCGTGATACTTTAAAACGCTACTGTAACTTCCTGTATTTAGTTGGGCGCCACTACAACACGCGATGTAAACCTAACAACTCGTATAGTAGAAGGCTAGTTACAGTTACTCTACAGGGCATAACTTCCTTAGTGTTGTACGACAGAGATCCGTTATTGGACTTCTGCTCTTTCCAGATAGATGTCAAGTAGAATTAGTCATTTTGCAGTCGATACGAAGATTATTGGGTACCCAAATGATCCGAAAGGTAACACGCAGAGAATTCTGCACAAAATTTACGATTGGATACAGCTTTGGCTCTTGTCACTAAACGCTGGTAAATTTAAGGTCCTGCATATTGGTACCCTGGGAAATCTTATATATTTGATGGCGAACCATTCAGAGCGTATAGTCTGAGCGTGAACCATTCAGAGCGTATAGTCAGAGCGTGAACCATTCAGAGCGTATAGTCAGAGCGGTAGCGCCGGAGAAAGATATTGGCATTACAATAAGTACAAACTTGAAAGGGGACGAGCATATAAATGATGTAGTAATGAAAGCTAATTCTTTAATATCTATAACGAAGAAAGCATTTCCCAATCTCACATCGAATGCTTTTTTAATTATTTACAAATATTATATTCGTTTTATATATGGTCACTTCATCTGGAATCTATATTTCGTGCAAGACGTGGAGAGTCTAGAACGTATACAGAGAGGAGCAATCAAATTACCGGCTGAAATTAGGAATCTATCATTCGAAGAGAGATTAGTGTTCCAGTAAAACTAAGAACTCGCGGAGACCTGATCGAAACCTGTAAGAAATTAAATCGTTATTACAGCTGTAACTTAAAGTGCATATTCAGGAAGAAAACAATTATCACCAACAAAATAGTAACACAATGGAACTCCTTGCCCGAAGACGTTGTTAATACCACATCGAAAAACAAGTTTAAGAATGGACTGGACCTTTTATAGTGAAGTGCGTGCTTAAAAGAATGGTGCAATTTCCTTCAACTCTGTTGCCTATGCTGCTATAAAAATACTAATACCACTGCACCTTTCCAGTTGCATTCTTCCGATGGTCATCATTAAAAAAATCAAAAAATACTTGAATACATTTGGATGTAAGAACGCTCTAACTAGACACTTGTCGCATCTAATTATATTTATCATAAAATTGCAATCAATGTTAGACCTTAGTTTGCTTTAGACTACAGAGAATAGATTTCACTTCTCTGCTCTAATACATTATAAATGAAAGTTACGAATTAAATCAAACGAAATCTGTCATTGAAACATTTCTTATGTTATACACCTATTAATGATTTTCATACGAAATAAAAGCATAGCATATGTGAAAACACGATTCTTCTCATTCTACTTACCAATTTGAACGCGAAAGATTTGTTTTAAGAGTTGAATTATTTTAAATAATAATTAATCATATAACCTAGTTACTTATTTAATAATTATTTCATAGGTCACTCGTCTAATATTTTTATATGTACAGTGATTCCTTGCCTTTGTCAGGGAAGGCATACGTTGACCCTTTCAAAGTTTTAGTTAGCTAAATATCCTTTTTCGTTTGTTTCCTTAAGATATATTAGTATTTTTTATTGCAGCGTATGTAACTAAGTTGATAACAACTGCAATATTTATCTGAACACTTTACTTTGTATAGTCCAGCCCGTGTTTAATTTCGCACTTGATGCACCATCTGATACTGTTCTTGGACGTGGGGTAAGCTCGAATCTATTCTATGTCTTTTATCTTAGGTACGGTAGTGTAGATTTACCAAACTCACATTTGTCTAGCGCCAGCTTAAACCTCTAACCCTAGAGACGTTTACCTTGGTCATCGCTCGTTGGAAACTGGGCGGGGCGTTTTTTCAAGCCTTGTATTTTGGATTCTGTTTTCATCGGTATCTGCCAATAGCCACTCCGAAGCTCCAGCATATAAAAAAATCGAATCACCAAGGTTTAGGGGAGTTTTAGTTACGATCGGGAGGGAAACGGATTCACTGGCAGTTACTGCATTGAGTTTGCGATAATCAACACAAAATCGTGGTGTGACGGCCATCTTAGTGACAAGAGCGATCGGGGCTCGCGTATGAGGAGTTTAGAGGGTTCGATTTTCACATTGACCAACATTTCAAGTGAGACGTTAAACGGAAGTGCATAGTGATATGTCTAGTGATGTGTAATATGTCGCATATACTTATAATAATCCTCTAAATTTTAAGGTTCCATATTACAAAGCAGATTTATTAAAGTTTTTCGGAAGTTAACTTCATTAGTAATGTCTTGTAATTGTTTTGGTAGTGAGTTAAATAGTCTTAAAGAGGAGTACATTGGTGATTTCTCTGTAATCTTTGTCCTATGCGTTGGATAATGATAGTTGTTATGCCTTGTGTTGTATATATGTGCGTACTTTGGTATATACAAAATTTTGTTTTGTTTTTCAAGTTAAATATTAGGCACTCAATAATATAAATAGCCGTAATCGTTAACAAATGGTTTTATTTGAACACATTTATAAACGATATACATTATTCTAATAACCGGCTTTTGTAGAATGAATACTTTTTGAACTTTGACCCCAGAAAATTATTCCAAATCGAATCAGAAACTCAAAGTTCGAATGATACACTTCCTTTATAGTTTTCGTATTTACGTATTTTGTTAATATTGTAGTATTATATGTAGTAATATATGTAGTATTTTACATTGTTTGTTGTAAATATAATAAATGCGAGTTCCACTCCCTTGACCACAAGGGAGTAAGAAAGGTTTGTGGGTTTTTTATGGTGATTGTGCGTTTCAACTTTACCTTAGACGATCAATCTTTCCATTCCCTCTTTTCTCCTGGTGATGTGACCAAAATACCTCCGGATATTTCTATTTACTTTTGTATTGATTCTGGTATTAATATTTAGTTCTTGAAGCAGAGACTCATTTGTACGACGTGCTATCCATGGGATTCGTAATATCCTTCTATATACCTACATCTCAAAGGCGTTGATTCTATTTGCGTCAGCTTTCTTGATAGTCCACGTTTCAGGCGCATATGTTGCAATGGGGAGTATTAATGCACCTGCAAGGTGAAGTTTCGTGGTATTAGTTATATCGGTGTCTCTCCAAACTTTCATTAGCTGTACTGTTGCTGATCTAGCCATTGTTAGTCGTCGTCTTATTTCAACCCGCACGAGTTTCATCCTTAACCATTATATGTGTTGAATTTAATTGCTGCTATAATATTGTCTTTTGCGTTCCGAGCTGTTATAAAATATTTCCTTAGCCTGTAGAATTTACAGTTCAATATGTTTACTAGTACAGAAGCTTATAAAAGTAGCTTAAACAGAATCTTATAAAAAGAGCGTAATGGTAAAAAAAAGTGACAGTATAAAAAGGGGGGAAAGGTTAAAAAAAAGTGACACTGATTAAATACGAACAGATGATGTTTTTTACGATTTTTTATTTTGTTAATATAATGAATAAATTTTTATTATTGTTCTTAATGATTAATGATTTTGTTAATTAGTCCTTCATTTTTATCACTAAATGTGAATTATATTATTATGCAGTTGAGGATAAGCAAGATGGTATAAATCACACGATTTAATTCTTATTAGTTACACATATAAACACTAAACACTCGGTGCTCAACAGAACGTTTTACTTATTAGACGAACAGCATTTTCTTAGTCATTTTGTTGAAGGATGATCATTTTCTTTTCGCGATATCTCTTGCACACAATGGTGCGATAGTGGTTAGTGAAATCATGTGATATGTATGTTATTTTATGATAATGAGTTTACATGTTTTCTGGCGTGAAAGACGTTCATTTTATTATGGATTACATCGACATGTTAAGTTTTTACTCTAAACTTATTACTACGCAAGTTTGTGTCCTTTTTAACGTTACGCATTTAATATTTTATAGTTTCCGATCAGATCTCCTTGAGTTCTGTGTTTTAATATATTTAATTGTTTTGTGATTTCTTCTGATGATTGTTTTGGCTTTGTCCGTTGGTAATTTGTAGAATTGACTACTCTACATATCCAGTATGCTTAGCAATTACAACGTAGATCTTTGGTTCATTTACCTTTTCGACGACCACTTGCACCAACTTTTTTGCAGTCAAATCGAACTGCAAAACAAAAAAAGAGGAAATTTGTCGTTCTTGGAAAATGAGGGAAGCAAGCTAGACAACAAAAACATGACATTACTTGTGGCAGGTTTTGTTAGTTTTAAATGTATTCAGATTAATTGTTATATAGAACATTCAAACAAACTTCGTATTTTGTCTGTTTAAAAATATTACGTCAAAATATAAGTTTTATTGGAAAGTTTTCAATATCAATGAAGACCTAACGTTTCCTAATAAAAATATTCTCGAGTTTGCGCTGAAACCAAAAATGTTTCTTTAAGAACACTAATTGCAACGTATCAGATAGTTTATTCTTTGTAGAGAATAATTGTGTTTAGGTTTGTTAATTATAGTTTCAATTTAAGTCGGTTAATTATAGTGTCAATTTATATTAGTTAATCTCTCTGTAAAATATTTCAATGGCTGCGTTACAGATATGCATCTGATTTATCATTGTAGATTGCGTTGCCTATATTGTAAGGCCAATAATTATCGTTTTTGCCAATTAAAAATAACGTAATAGAACAAACAAGATAGATATAGATTAGCGTGTTAGCGTGGCTTGGGGCCGATATATAGTTTCGTAGCTTACATTAGCTAACCCCCTTATTTTAGATAAGCGGATGTTTAATAGTAGAAATTAATGGTTTACAATCGGTAAACATTAGTGCGAACGAATTTCCTATCTTCCTTACTATCTATCATTTGATCCAACACAATTAAGAAATAAATTCGTTAGCATTAATTTTGTAGCTAGCAATAACAAACTCCCATATTTGGATAAACGGATAATTAATAGTAGAAATTAGCGGTTTACAACCAGTAAACATTAGTCCGATCGAAATTCTTATCTTACTTCTTGTAACTCCTTCCGTCAGTAGTATTATTTGACCCTACACAATCAAGAAATTGGCTCATTTGGTTTCAATAGCAGATCAAGACTATTTTCTACTACGGGATAAGTGCTAGATTAATACAATCCATAAATTAGTCATTTTAGGATCTAACGTCCTCGCATACTCCAGGTTATCATTACAGGGCTAGCGAGTAAAATCCAATTGATTCCTGCACATATGAATTAAGGTTTATATTATCATTTTCTAATTTATTTAATATATTGTTAATTTTATATTCCTTTTCCTTGATATTTGCAAGCAGAGTTCAAATGCAGAATATCACAAGAACTAATTTCTGTTGTCAATATTCTGCCGCTTTTGATAAATAATTTTGGTTGTATCTATGGCCAAGGTATCACTGTGCGTATGTTGTGGGTTGGTAACAAAGAACCATAAAAAATTTTTTGAATGACTAAAGTTTCGTCTGGCTAGTGGCTAGTAACGCTAAGTTATCTACTATAAATTACAATGCATGTTCTCTTGTTGAATTTAATTATTACCTTTGAGTTTGTTTATTGTACAATTTATATTTTCTTATTCTCATTTTACTAACGGTTCAATTCAGATATATAATTATATGTGCGTATGCGGTTTTATATATCTGTTCTAGTTTATAAATGACTGGATATTTCTTATACTATACATCTTAATGCATGTTTAGAATTTGCATGTATATGAAATATTTACTGCTATATTTGTAGCTTTTACCAATTATGAAGATGAGTCAAATATTATATTATACAAAAACCATAACGGTTATATGTATGCATACTTGATGCATTCTGAGCACAAGAAGTGCATCTTTAGTCAATAAACATCCGCTCTCAACATCCAGGTTAATTAAGATGTTAAAATTATATGTTTAATATAACACATCTGTACATCATTCTTGTACTGAAAATCAGAAGTGATTGTAACTTCTATATAAAGTTATTTGTTTTGCGAATTTAGATAACCAATTTAATTTATTTAATCATAAAGGTATATGTCATTAGTCTCGAAACTTATATAATTTGGTATCCCTAAGATAAAAAAATATAAAAAGAGCATACCCCAATTAATTGAGCATAAACTTACTTCAATTTGATGTTGTAATAAAAAAGTACTTCATTTGTTATTACACTTATTTATTCACTACCAGTTCCAGCTTCTGGCCATTGTCACCTGAAACTGCAAATGTATTACATTAATTACAAAGTACAAGAAATAAACTAAATTATGTCATATCAGTATTTGTTAGGTTAGGTTTACATCTATAGTCTATTGTTTAATTTGTTGGCTTTTGTTTGTTTATATTTTGTTTGAATTATTATTGTTCATTCTGTAATTGCACGTTTTGTTTTATAATCAGTGAGTTTATGCCATTTGTGTTGGTGCAATGAGTTCTTTTCAGTGACTGTTTTAGGCACTTTTTAGACATGTTAAATATTGGTGTTTAAAGTAGTCCGGTTTGTTCGTTTATGCATATTTTTGTTTTGTCGTTTTTTATTTTTACTATTTCAAGAGATTCTAGTAGTACGATTTTGTGTCCTTTCTTTGCTTCATGTTCTAGTTTTACACGAAGCAAAGAAAGGACACAAACTCATACTACTAGAAACTTTTGAAATAGTCATGTAATCACATAAAAATAAGAATAAAAAAATAAGAAAGGGAGAACATGATTCACATATTGTTGCTATTTTGACCACGCAAATGTACATTAGTATGTAGTTCATACATGGTGTATAGTTCGGCGAAATTATAGTATCTTCTGAGTGTTTTGTAGGTGTCGATTAAATCTCGTCGTTCATGCCTATCCTTAAGGGATGGGAGTTGCAAAACTTGCAGGCACAGCTGATAAGATACTTCTTTTAAAGTAGGAACAAGCTTTGCAGCTGGACGTTGAACTCTTTCCAGGAGTTCAATGTCTTTTATGAAATACGGTGACCATACCGACGAGGCATACTCCTTTGGGGACGAATGTATGTTTTGTATATTCTCAGAAATGCATTAGGCGTCAATGCTGGAAAACACTTTGGTTTCATAAGAATGAGAGAATTCTTTTCTTTACTAATATTCCAATATGATTATCACATTTCAGGTTGTCGCATATGGTGATGCCCAAGTATTTCTGTTGATTCACTTCACATAGTGGAATTCCATTTATTTGATATCCAATTCTCAGATTTTTACGACCCAAATGCATTACATTTATCAGCATTCGTATCCAAGCCCCATTGTTTACATCATTTACGAATATTATCTACATTTCTTTCGAGTCAGCTGTATCTATTTACGGGTTACATGAATCAGCTACTTCATGAATCAGGTTGATTGTGATTCTTTAGCATCATCCGCAAAAATGTTTACAATTTTATTGATATCAGCAATGAAAACATTAAACAGTAAGGGGCCCAATGCACTGCCTTGGATCACCCCGCTAGGAATCATTACTGCAGATGAAAGTTGAGCTCCGACCGGTACCCTAAAATTTATGCCATTCAAATACTTTCAGAACCAGTTAGAAGTAATCCATCGCGTTCTAATTTCAATAACAAATAAAAATTAGCAATTTGCAATAACAATTTCAATAATAATTTGAACGTTGATTTAAGTTTTAGGGGATCCAGTTCAGTGTCTTTCCTAATAGTTGTAAAATCATTTATTTGCCCAGCTGGTGATTCTGTATACAACAGAATAACTATATTCTGTTGTTCTAAATATGCCACAGATACTTCGCATATAAAATTTTTAATTTCTGATATTTCAGAAGCTTGCATGTCGTTTTTGACAAAAATTGCTGTTCCCCATGTTTTTTTTTTTTTATATTCTATTGTAGGAAGATATTTTGGTGAATCCTTCAGTACTGTATAAGTAGTACCTTCAGTACTGTAAAGCTGTTCTGCTTCGATAGCCAGTGTTCCGTAATACATATGATATCAATTTTTTCGTTCTTAATTAATTTTTGTAAAGCTGGCATTTTGTTTGTGACAGATTTATGTTACATACGAGGGTCACTATTTATATATTGAGCCTAATAAAGAAAAACAACAAAAATTTGTCAATGAGAATTGCTTTATTCTTTTTCAAAATATTCTCCACGAGATCTATACATTTTTGCATGCGTTTGAATTATTTATCAAACCATTTTTTCCATTCCGCTTGAGATATTTCCAAAACGCGTCAACGGCTTGTTCTGCCGACGAAAATCGTTGTCCACGCAATTTATTCTTGATGTTTTGATAATAAAAACAAGTCGACGGATGACCCATTAATTCGATGATTTGAGTGTTCAGATAATCGGTCGCTGTGTCATAATGAAGAATGATCGGACGGTGTTTGATCGTTTTCCTTATTTCACTCAAGACTTCTGGCAAACAAGACTTCTGGCAAACACTCAGAGTTGACTGTTTTACGTTCCTCTAAAGGCACTGTTGCAACATGACCAGGTTTTCCGAAAAAAACAAGCGACCATTTGTTTCAATCCGACAACTTTTGTCGGATTTGGTTCATTTTGAAGTTTAGTTTCGGGCTCATACTCATAGATCCATGATTCGTCACAGTGGCAAGGGATGGAGCTTCATCGAAAAAAGTCGAAATAAGGTGATCAAAGCACTCTTGTCTTGATAAGCCATAAAGTCGTAATAAATCATCGTACGGAATTAATTCAATTTTTTCGGTGGAATTTTTTTTTCAAGTCACTGTAAACAACAATGAAAAAATGTTCATACGAAGGTTATAGTTAAAAAGAGTCAAACTATCGAATGGAAATGCCAGATGGCGCCTAAAACACTCAGTGTAGCCAAGGCTCAGTACATAAATAGTGACCCTCGTATACTTCATTAAATTTATGTTACATTGAATTTTTGAGATTTAATTTTGGCCTATAGTTTGTATAAGTGGATAGTTACTGTATACTATTTGGCGCTTACTTGATTCAAGTTTCAGGTCTTCGAAGTTCAGGAATTTCTGGCTAATTTCAAGTTATTATAATCCTTAAAATCTGCAAAAACGGCGAACAAAGGGAACGTGCTACTAGTTGCTTCAAGTTTTTCGCTTGTGTTGATGATGCTCCGGATATGTGATTTTACATCCTCGAGTATAGTTCCTTTCGCACATTTTTTAATTATTATATAACACTTCTTATTTGCAGTTTTTATGGAATTGAAGACACCTTTGCCAATTATGGTTTCTCTCGTTTAATAACTGGTTTGTTATGACTCATATATGATATTGTCATGTCCGCATTTTTAATGCTACCGGCAATAGTGGACGGTTTGGTAATCAGACTTGCTGCGTAGCTGGCTGAGTTCTTTATAGTTTCTGTTGATTATCTGTTTCCGTCTAATTTACATTAATTTGCAGTTATACCTACATAATTTACTTGTTGATTATTGTACATCCTCAATTGTAGATGATTTTACATCCTCAAGTATAGTTCCTTTTTCACATTTTTGAATTATTATATAACACTTCTTATTTGCGGTTTTTTATGGAAATGGAGACACCTTTGCCAATTATGGTTTCTCTCGATTAATAACTGGTTTGTTATGACCCACATGTTTCTGTTTCGGTCTAATTTACATTAATTTGCAATTGTACCTACTTAATTGACTTAATATCTTAATTGATTGATTATTGTTAATATAAGTGAAAATTATTCTATTGATTAATCTATTTGCCTAATTGCATGAATTTAAAACAGTCGAACATCAAATGATTGATTGCATGTGATAATATGTGTAAACCTATTATCTCATGCAATAAATCATTTGAAGTTCAACTGTTTTAAATTCATACAATTAGGCAAATAGATTAATCAATAGAATAATTTTCACTTATGTTACCAATAATCAACTATATTAAGTCACTTAAGTAGGTTCAAATGTTTTCAAATATTCAACACAGGTGGGGCAGTGCTATTACCTTAAATTTAGTTATCATCATAGTAACTGAAGATAGCTATTGTGTAGCCGAAAGTATACTTAAGGAAAAAGTGTTTTTTAATATAGTAGATGAGACAAATATCTTTGTTCTATTATTGTTATTAACTTCTTTATTTCCATCCTTAGGATTGCTTGTATGATCTGATAGGTCCAATTTATTCTTAGATCTGAAGTTTTTAGCATTGGTTTTGTTTAAAGAACTTAAACTTCCCTCAGTCCGTGTGATATTTTGCATGGGGTTTTTAATGTTAGTTGTTGATATTTTATTTTCCTTTACTGTTGGTGGATTGTTGTTGTTGTATTGTATTTCATTATCACCTGTTGTTAGCTATGCTGATAGACTACTGTACATTT
>WYDF02069910.1:0-11481 GCA_009867245.2 Adranes taylori
ACTTTTACTTTCTTTGCGATATTTAATTTTATAAATATTTGAGACTTTTTATAATATGGATAGTGCCCGTGGTAAAAGCATCAAGAAGCATTATACACATCAAGAAGCTATATCACGCAAGTGACACGATCTTGCACCAAAATCGCAGTTTTTCATACAAATGCACTTATCATTATTAGTGTCTTAAGAAATCGTCGATGATGCTCGCGCGTTACAGGTTACTGGTTGTTTTATAATTGAGAAGGTAACTCTTTAACAATTCTTCTCTTTCCTTTAATCTAATTGGAGAACCTCATCGAATTTCGACGGTAACATAAAGCAATATTGTTCCTTAAGATTAACAACGGATAAAAAATGCTTTTTATTCGCAAGAGTTCTACACTTTTTCAAAATTTTAGCAGAAATTTCCTTCAAGCCACGCCCCAGTGAGCCGGCTTGCTTCGAAAGGTGCCACAGTCCAGTCGACCACCAGAAGCGACTTCTTCTCAGCCAATTTCATATAAAACCCCCAATTGAATCCAGACGCAATTTTTGAATTGGTGTCTTTAGGCCTACAGTGAGAACTATCGCGCTAACTCAAAGCCTTAATTCTTATTTACGACCATATCGATTTCTCAGTCAGCGAGAGATTATCGCAGCCGTCAATTGATTTGATCCAAATAGCGTTGTAGTAAATATTCAATCACCATATATTAAAAATTCTACGAAAAATAAAATACAAATAAATGTTAAGTATCAAACAACGCATCTTTTGCTCTCAACCTTTCAAATCCTAAATTTATTATATTCTTCTACTCTTGTTCACACATTTTATTATTTGCTCGTTTTCCCGATGCAAGATGAGGAAGTCATCAGAGGAGGAAGAAGTTAGCCAGAAAGCACCAAACAATCTGGAGCAACGAAGACCATCACCTACGCCTGTTTAGATATTACTTCGGCGAGAGCAACTAGAGACCAAATCTACGCCGTCACCATGCATCAATAAAATCCTATCATCACACCATATTGATAAATTCTACATCTTCAATATGGCATGATCCAATATTCGTCTACGTATAATAATCTCCGTTATTCAACCATCGTTCAACTCTTTAATCTAACCAGCACCGTTAACTGCAATCTCGAGCCTAATTTAATAAATTTAGGTACACAAAAAGCAATTGTCGTAAAAGCAATAAAAAGCATAAA
Organism: Adranes taylori; assembly: GCA_009867245.2. Classification (NCBI taxonomy): domain Eukaryota; kingdom Metazoa; phylum Arthropoda; class Insecta; order Coleoptera; family Staphylinidae; genus Adranes; species Adranes taylori. The sequence goes on from WYDF02069910.1 coordinate 1,189, forward strand.
TATTTATTTTCTGGAATATAGAATAGAGTCTGCAACAGTGCAAGAACAAATCAAGAACAATGTATAATAAGAATAATAATTCATATATTTTCAAGACACAACACTAAAACAAAATCAGAAAATATTCTCTGATGAGCACGTAACAAGGATAATATTATAATATATATATATATAATGATGAAGAAAACAATCTATTAATTCTAATCACCCATTACTATGTCATATTAAATTCTGGTGCAGATATGTAGATGATACTTTTTGCATACTTGAAGAAATCAATAATACCACAATTAATTAACTATTAAATTACCTAAATTGTTTTAACTCACACAATAATTTCACTAATGAAATAGGAATAAACAATGAAATTAATTTTTCAGATCTTACAATGTTTAAATATATCAATAAAATTAACTGTAGAATTTACCTCAAACCAACACAAATTTATCATACAATTGATTATTATTCAAACCACCCAATACAATAGAAAAAAGCTTTTTTCAATTCAGCAATACATAGATTATTTTCAAACCCTATGAACTTACAAAATATTACAAACGAACTTTGACAATTTTACAAATACCTAACGCCTAAAGACATATTTTATAAGAAAAAAGTACAAATTTAGTAAATACAGACAGAATTTATTGTACCGTACATTGGAAACATTTCTTTAAAATCACGAAATTTATTTCAAATTTGTAAAATTTCATTTAAAATTAATAACACTCTAAAATCTATATTAGTAAGAAACAAAAATAAAATACCAGTTAATGAAAAAAATGGTGTTCACAAATTTAAACGTAACTGTTCTGCTGAATACATAGGTCAAACTGGAAGGCAATTTAAAATACGCATAAAAGAACACATTAGATGCTTAAAATCAGGTAATAATTTGTCTAAATTTGCTAATAATCATTTATTAGAAAACAACCAGGATTACAATCCAGATAATTTTTTCTCAGCAATTCATTTTTATAATAAAGGTAAGAAACTCAGTATTGCAGATCTAAAAATGAGAAATTCAATTAGAAAAATCAGCAATCTTAATTTAAATGAGCACATATTTTCATCATACTTTTTATTTTTTGATAACATTCCGATTTTTTATAAATAACAAAATTTAAATTTGAAATATAGATATTTTTATGTATATAATTAAAAACATTAATAATATATTTTTTATTAATAACAATTCAAACTATAGTATAAAAAAACTCCAATTCACAAATATAAAATAGGATGATATGAAATGATATTATTATTATGTACTATCTATCTGTGGGCATGTTTGGATTTGATGCTTCAAATATTTTGATTTTTCTAAGTCATCTTTATAGTCATCTATACATTTAATTTTTTTTATTTTTGTATTTAAAATAGTATTATTGCAGTATGTTTCTTCTGATGATAGCTTTTTAGCCGAAAACGTTAAATAATAGTTAATAAAAAAAGTGAATAAGACGAAAGAATTTTTATTTAATATGGAAATGAATGTCTACGAAAATAATCCATCCATTAATGTATTGCTTTTAGTTCTAATTTCGTTAGAACAATTTTGCACCGTTTTAATGTTTGATATTTAAGTTTAAAATTTATGTGGGTTACTGCATTTCTTGTTTAAAATAAGTTTATTAGAATTTACTAGAACAAAACACAGTGTGTGCGTAATTAAATGCTAAAATAGAAAATAATTTGTGGTTTTTTATTATTTATAATATTTTATTGGACGTAATCTTTGATGCAAATGCATTGACTAGTAAGTAGTAGCCGGAATGTAGTTGAAATATTAAACTGAATCGATATTATAAAGTTAAATTTAGGAATGTAGGAATTTATTAATTGCACATAAATAATACAGGCCTACGATGATATAAATAATACAGGCCTACAAGAAAAATGATTAGATATTAGCTAATATAGCAGTATTTGTTTAAGAAAATATATATTACAAATTGCTCTCTTATAATAAATTACTTAATTGTATTATAACGAGCATTGACTCATAGATTTCGTAACAATAATTTGATTGCTTTTGAAGTGCGTTCATGATAATTATATCATGAACGGTAAAAAAGTGAAACATACTTTTTTTTTAAATAAAAATGAATATTTAAAATAAAACAATAGAAATTCATGTTTATTTTATTCACTCTATGTAGTTTCACCGTTCATTTCTTTTCTTATTTACTTTGGATTAAATTAATACTTATTATTGGATGAAGATGCTCAGTTAATTTTGCATTGCAATTATCTGCACTTCAGTGGAATTGACTTGTCAATGGTTTGGATGTACTTCTAATAATTGCTTTTTTATATTATTTTCTTTGTGCGGGGCCCGAGAGAAGATGTAAGATGTGTTACCGATTCGAAACGCTATAGCTAGTATATTTTTTGAAATTTTTATTCTAAATTGAAAAAAGAATATAATCAATGAATCTCAGCTCATTGTTCGATGTGCTTTTCTGTTACTTTGATTATGGCCTGCAGTGTGTGTATGAACAAATTGCACATTGCACAAACGAGTCGTTATCCAATCTTTGCCTATTCTTAACGAAGAGCTTTTTTTTTGTTTTACTTAGGAAGTGGAGACACCTTCAAAAGGCGAAGGATGCCCGTTGCATCCGACAGTGTGAGATTTTTACCCACTAAAACTCCACTCCCTGTTGGAATTGTATAATGTTGGGACATTGGAAAGTTTATTGGAAGGAGGCTTTTGGATTTATCATCCTCTTCAGCCTGGAACTGGTAATTAATGGAATGCTATTAGAATTATGGCCATAGCACGGTCAACTGATGAGGAAGTTTGGTTTAGTGGGGTGATGGGGCTTCTTTCAAAGCGTCTCCACTCATAGCTTTTGGATAATACTCTGGTGGCCTACACGGACTGTGAACTGAAGTAATAAGTACCCGAAAATTGATTCCAAAGCATTCGCCAATTTGTAGGTGGAATGGTAAATGCAACCTGGATCGTCCAAAGTATTCGCCAATATTTTCATACACTATATTTAATACATTAATACATTACGAGAATTGTAATCGGAATGGTGAATGCGCCGGTGCTCTAGTGAGGAGGAAATATCTAGAACCCGCGGTTTTCCTCTAATGTTAATTTTTTACTACTGTTAATTGAGTTAACGTTTAGCGTTATTACTAAGTACATCGCGTCTTATTTTTACGTAATTTTAATCTCCATGAGTTGCGGCAGTATATCTTAATAGATTACGCAGTACTCTAAATGCAACTATTTTAATTATTTTAATTAATTTTTATTAAATTAAATATTCAAATAATTAACGCATATTGGTAAATTAAAGCAGCCATAACTTTAAATTAAATTCTTAATTAATTATTCAAGTTTGCTTTCTTGTTTAACTCAAATTCAATTCTTTGTTCTAACATTCTTACGAAGCTGCCACAATTGCGGTAGATTTTTAAATTTATTCTTCCAATTGTTCATGGTTGTTTTATCGCATTTTCTGTCATCTTGAAGTCTTATAGCGATGAAATTATAGTTGGCAGAATATTTTGATAGAGTGCATAAATTATTCTTTGGGCAATAACGTTAAGTACATCCAATTTTGAAATATTAGAACCTTTTAAATGGAGAAATAGCATACTTGTATTTACTTATTATAATTATTCTCTGAGCAGCCGTTTTTGGCGAGATAATAATAATGATAAATGCGTTGGTATTTGTAATACACGATGCTTTGTCATATGATTGCAGATTGGTGTGTAAGCTCACCTTGAACAAAATAATGCTTTTTCGTATGAATCTATGTGTAATAACTTCCGTCCGCGACTACTTCTCGTTTTTAGTATGTATACATGAGAACTATTTTCGCGATCCGCGTATAACCTATGTGTGAAATGCTTGCTTTGGCCCTTTCCATACAGTGGATATTTATTGATGATAAAACCACACTTTTCTCTCGTTATTAATTTATATATATAGTCAATTTTTACTTAAATAGCGAATTATATATTTGTTTTAAATATTTATTTGTTTTACCATATTTGTATTTATTTATTTATTATTATTTTTTCTCTGAGCAACTCGTTTTTTTTCTTCTTTCAGGTAAATACCGTTTGATATTTTCTACACGACTTTTTGACTTCCAAGGCCTGTGGTAAGCTTAAAAAGTATCAAATTATATAAAATGGTAATTATTTTGTCATTTACCTAAAACTCTAAATATCCATCTTTAAAAATGTATGGACGGTTCCGCCATCCCATATTTCATATAGTGGAAGCCTAAGTTTTACTATATACTATATAAAGCAAGGATGGGCCCATTTAGGGTTAATCACGTTGCTTTAGTGTTGCTTTAGTCTACTTTAACAATAATTATCTTAATAGGTTATAGAAATATTCGATTAGCTATTGCTGTGCGAAAATTGCGTGTTTTGCACTCACTTTAATATTTCTTTGGCTTCAGTAAGCTTACAATTCGACAACATTATAGAAGAGGCAGGTTACTCGAGCTCATACCTCAATTCCAGATAAAATTTATATCATTGAAACAAATTAAATAGAAGTAATCAGGTCCAATATATTAGTACAGAATTGTTCTTATCGAAGCAGGATCGTAGTTGTTATTTTTACTACTATACTGCTTTTTATATTTTATTATCTGTTTGTAACATAAGATACTCATTGCACGAGATTATACAGGTTTGGGTTAGAAATCGCTGATCTTATTATAATAAAGTACTTAAACACTATAATCAAATACGCAATAACATGTTGAAATAGTTGTCTTGTTTATTGTTCTATAATATTTATAACTGCAATTATATGACTCTATTTGCGCTTTTTAAATTACTGACAATGTGTAGCTTCTATATGTAATGCAAAAATTCTTACGACGATTCCATTATCAAAATAGCAAGTAAAAATAGAGATAATTTTATTTATGGTAATTAATTTATTCTTATGATTGTGTTGCTGCTTTTCTTCCACTTCTCCGTGACGTTGGCAGGAATGAAAATGATTGAATGACGAAGTTTTAATGGAAATATTGTATGTGGATCCGATCCATTAATATGACGAAGATGGTGAAATAAATTGTTGGAAGTACGATGAATTTTTATGACGTAGAAAATGAATGTATTTGTTAGCGGTGATATAGGGTCTATTCGCTGTCGCCAAAGTAGTAACGGAACAAGCGTCGGTGATGCTCTTCACTTGCCTCTGGAGTTGTATCTGGAGTTGTATCTGGAGTTGTATTAACAACGACCAGCATCAGACGCAAAATGCGTCGGATTGATGCTGGCTTGGGGGTGTCCTCTTGAAAAACAAGAGTGTGTAACTTAATTGTACAATATCGTGAAAGTATTTCGCGGAAGCGAAAAGTTATACGTATATATATATATATATATATATATATATGATTGCTGGAGACGGCTTGTACAATGATGTATGAATGAAGCAACTTTTTGGCGCGATAATAATAATGATAAATGCGTTGGTATTTGTAATACATAATACATGATGTTTTCCGGTATGATTGCAAATGTGTGAGTGTGTGTGTAAGCTCATGCCCGTGTTCCAGTTTGTACGAAATAATGCTTTTTCGTATGAATGTATGTGTGATAACCTCCGCCCGCGACTACTTCTCGTTGTTAGTATGTACACATGAGAATCGGTTGACTATTTTCACGATTTGCGTACAATCTTTGATATACTTGCTTTGACTTTTTCCATACAGTGGATGATAAAGATCTCTCGTTATTAATTTATATATATTTTAAATTAAATTTAATTTGTCAAATTTTATTATAATACCGGATTATATATTTGTTAATGAATTAGTAGAATTAATTTACGTAAGGTATGTTGATCTGGTAACAATATGTGGGGACAGTTTTAGCTGCTCCTAAAATTAAGATTTCACGAGTAGTGATAAAATGATATCTTCAATAAAAGAATATATAAAGATCAGTGCAAATAAGTTATTCATATTTTAGACAGTACTTTATGTAAATTTTTATATTGTGAATTCTATTACTTTTGTTCTAAAAACGTGTATCGCATAAGCGTCTATTCTTCCGCATAATTTAATTAGTTTAAACTATTGTTGCAGACCTGCTTTAAGAGAAAGGATTTTAAGAACATTCGTACTATCCTAATGTAATTTTTATAACGTATTCATAACACACGAAGCATAAATATTAAATTTGGTTCATTTAAAACGTATATATAGAAAAGATCGGATTACCTTGATTGTGTGAGAAATGTTAATAGACATATAGGTTAGGTAATTATACTTAAACAGTATTTATTATTCATTCTATTCTTTTAATACAAATTGTTTTGTTTATTATTTGAAATGACAGGTAAATTTATTGGGTTCACATACTTTCTTCCGTGATATATTATGCATGTTTATTTATTTTTGCGATATTTAGACGTACAGACTTTCTTTAAACATTTTCCTTTCTTTTAAAATAAGTTATGGAAATAAATTATTCAAATTTTATAGAAATACACAAATGTTCACTTAACGTGGGTCTTAATATTCACGCACGTATTTGCATACCATCATTTTTGTCCTCTTCACATTCACTTCGAACCCTGTATTTCATCTATATCTTTCCTATAATACCTTGTCTTATTATTTTTTTTATCTGCATCCTCGCTACAGAAGGAAGGAAAATTCGAAATCCAGTACAGCTATGTCCAACCTGTTAACATCGCTGGTCTACATCAGCAATATACGAATGGATTTGGGCTACATTTCTTTTGCTACCAGGTCGTATGGCCAACAGAAAGTCATACCTAAAAGTTTTACGCCGTTTACGTAAAGCAATTCGAAGAAAACATTAATTCTTGGCCAAGAGAAAACTCTTGGCCATCTGAGTTTTTCACAAAAAACAAAACCGCCTCATTAATAACCCGACATCGCTTTTTTCCATGAAAGAACGATGAATAACTGAAAATAGTTATGAACAACTGTCGAATCATTATCAGAGAAGTTGCTGAAGACGTTGGCATTGCTTCGGACGTTCTTGGCACGAGACGAGTGTAGCAAACTTTGTTCCCACATTGTTGAAATTCGATTAAGAGTAGTGTCGAATTGACGCTGCTCAAGAGTTGCTTAATGAAATCAACGGCAATCCAGAATTGCTCGAACAAATCAAAACTATTGATAAAACATGGGTGTATGTATATGAAATTAGGGCTCAATTATCCTAACGGAAACTTTCTGAAGAGCCAAGACCGAAAACAGTTCGCCCAGCTCGAATTGAAGATTCACTGTTTTCTTCAGCATCAACAACATAGTGTACTATGAGTTTTTGCTACCAGGTCGTATGACCAATAAAAAGTGATACCTAAAAGTTTTACGCCGTATACATAAAGCAATTAGAAGAAAACGTCGATTCTTGACCAAGAGTAAACTCTTGAATTTTTGGTAATATACACCGTTATGATTCCTCATTATTCACCCTACATGGTACCCTGCAACCTTTTTTTCTATATTCGAAGAAGGAAAATACCATAAAAGGACGCAGATCAAAACAGAATCGCTAAAGCAATTAAACACCATATCGAAAATTGAATTTCAGACTTGCTTCGAAGAGTTGAAAAACGCTGGAACATGAATTATGTTTAACGGGTATTACTTGGAAGGGGGCAATATTAACATTGAAGGAAAGATAAAGACAATTCGAGAAAACTGATAATTCCGCGTATTTTTTGATCTTACATCGTATATGTCTCAACCCATGTCGCAATAAATATCTCAATATTGTTTATCAGTAAATTGTTTGTAAATTTATTAAACTTTCAAGATTAACCTCGTATAAGATTTTAATTTTGCTCTTATTATCTTTATGCATAATTCAGTATGTTTTGTCATTTAATATGCAAACTATTTCGATGAATAGTATAAAATTCTATTCCGGATGCTGTTTTATATTCTAACAATGATTAAATTAACAGAAAGTTAATTGCATATTTTAATTATACAAACTCTTTATACAGTGGTATTATTAAGTAGTATTATTAGATTATCGTGGAGGAATTTTAATTCAGTAGCAAAATTTATCTTGGTACTTTCACGTACATGATCCTGTACATCAATTTATAAGTAGCAAATTATACTGATTGACTCCCGTATCACAATGACTGAAATATTTTGTTATCATTTAAGTTAAATATTTCCGGCAATAACGTTGTATCGCATAAGTTTCGTTCCGTAAAAATTTGCAACATGCACCTATAGGAGTCATGTTAGTAAATATCTGAGAATACCTATCCTGTGGGAAGTCTATAATAATTAGGGAATAGGTTGTAATGGGGAATAGGTTGATAATTAGGGAATAGGGAATAATTAGGGAATAGGTTGCTTATATGTTGTAATGTTGGAGATCATGTTGTAATGTTGGAGATGTTAGAGTATCCTGTTTGGTTTTTTTTGCAACATGATTCTAATGTTGGAAATAGTAACCTGTCTGGCTATTGCCGGATCATTTTTGTAGAATTCTAACATAGAGTTGAGTTGCCATGCTTTGTTGCCATGTTATCTTTGAGAATGGTTTGATTTTTTACCATCAATTTGATCTGTGTAAACCTTTTAGGTAAAGACGAGTGAATCGTTTGACTATACCCACTCCTCAGGTGTAAAGTGGATTTCTTGTTATCTGCATTGTTGATTATATTGAACTATTCGAAGTAATTATTTCCTCCTAGTGTTCTTTGATTCCTGTACCATAATTGTGATTTCAATGCTGTTATTTGGCAGAATCTAATGAACATTCAATTAGTATTAAATGGAGAACTTCTTGTACGACTGTGTGGTGTTTAGGTTGTTATCTTACCGTGTTTCATTAATAATATTTTCCCATAGCAAGATATTGGAGTGGTTCTCGTACATCTTGTTGAGGTTTGGAGGTGTATTGTTGTTTATTATTGATTGCGGTCGACAAGTTAGCCTAGACAAAGCGATACCGTTAGATTGTTTTAGAGAATCCTGTTAGTTTTGACCGCACTGTATTCATTGAGCATTTTGACGATGAGTAACTAAGTTGCTCCCTGTAGTGTGGTGTAATTAACATTAACAAGGATTATCTTCACTGTTCTGTCGTTGTTATTTTAGTGATGCGGAATAATTGTGTTTCGGGTTAGTGAATTGATACGTGTGCTGTAAGCGTTATGGATTTTGGAACGTTACCTTAATGTTGTTGGTTCCCGTCATCGTTAAAGTCAACGTTCGGTTAATTAATTAACCAAAACTGTTGGTGAAGGGGAAGAATTTTTCGAGAAGAAGGAAGGAATTTGGTGACTTGTTTTTGTTCAAGAAATACACAAATTTGTTAAAATTATGGATTATTTATCTAAGGGAATTTGCTTGGGGATATTCAGTTAGAGTAAAAATGGGGTTTATATGTCACTTTAGTTAGTGTTACGTCAGATTTGGCTGATTTGGTAAGTTTAAAATTTTTGGATATGTCCCAAACAGCGTGTTTACATCGTTTTGAAATTTATAGAGCGTTTTGCTGTCGCCCTAAAAGCCTGGTTGCTGCCCTGGTGAACCAACTAATTAAGTAGGAATTGTATGGGTTATTACAAATTGGAGAATTGTAGGGAGAATTGTATGGGTCCTTCAGTGCTTAAATCGTAATTTGGCGTAGCGCTTATCTTTAACGCAACCCCAAAAGGCACTTTTCAATCTCGGGCTCAATTTAAAAAATCACACGTCCTGGAAATTAGCACGCAATAGAGCCATTGTTTCACCAGCAATGTGACATGTGGCGCATTGCTGCAGGAAATTAACATTGTCCACGTCCATAGTATCAATCTGCCGGTTAAACGGTCGAGGCAGCTTCAATTTAGAGCCCAACTGTTATTCTTTGTTATTGGAAATATTTTTTGAATATTTGTCGTACGTTTTCGGAACCCCAGAAGCGACAGTTTTGCTCTGCCGCAACACTCAGAAGAATTTTGTTTAAAAAATCGTGATCTCGCTCATGCATTATTTCAGCACTCAATTGTTCATGCATTTCCAATATTGATCCATATCTAAAAAACTATAGTCTCTCTAATTGTATTGACAATCGTACATTGACAGTTGAAAATGAGCGCTTTAATGCCATTAAAAGTAATTTAGGAATCACACGTAAAGCTGCACTGCCTATTATGAGATTTATCACGTCTTCGCTTTCACTACTATACACTACTTGGCAAGTTTATCGGGTGATATTTTCAATAGCGAAGAAACTTTGAGGCCATACCAACCGGCAGTAGAGGCAGAGGGAGACCAAGGCTGAGATGGAAGGACGGCGTTT